>BMAO01032845.1:0-189213 GCA_019973975.1 Trichonephila clavata
TTATTATAACATTATTTTCGAAAATGTGTGAGAGTTATGTTAATTATCGCAGTATAAAGCAACATGAGGGATACATTAGCGATGGACCTCGTAATTTTGTGTGTAAGCTTACATTTTATTTTTCAATTTTTTACTTTCAATTTATAGTTTCTCAGAAAACAGAATTTTAATAATCATTTAAATTCTATTAAATTTCTTTCAAAGTGGTTTTGACAAATTATATTACTTATAATTAAAGAGAACTTGGGGGGGGGAAGCAACTTTTTAAAAAATTAAAATCACAACAAGTTATAAAAAGAAAGTATACAAATTATTTTGGATCTTTGTAATGTAATTTAAAGTACAATTTATCCTGAACTTAATCAATTTGTTTACACTTTTAAAATTCTGAAAGCAAGCAAGCAAACAAAGCAAGAGTAAAGCAAAACAAAATTTAATTCAAGATGATTAATATTTAACAATAATGTTATAAAAAGTCGTAACATTAGTTATAATGACGGATAAAAATTATTTCGCGTCTTACTCTCTCAGCACATGTTAAAACCTCTTTTAAAAAGCAGTCTATTGTAATATTGCGGTGTATAGTTTAAGATGACTTAAAAATAAAACCAGAGATATTGTTTTGAGTAGTTGCGCCCATAAGAGCACCGTTGAAAAGCTCTAAAACGTATTAAATATACGAGTTTTATAAATATTCATGGCTCGAACCTCCGCGTTCCAGCTGAATATTTATGAGTTAAGGTAGCCTACTGTATTCAAAAATTAATGTATTCGGATTGCTAGGAAGTTCGGCGAAGAGGAAAAGAATGAGCAGCATTAATACAGAAAGATCTCGGCTGACTCCAGGGGAATAAAGTGCCGAAACATCGCCTATCCTTCAAATGTGTTACACAGCAGTCTTCTTTCAAAGCAGAGGTAAATCTACGCATTACGGCGTGAAGTGCCATCAGGTTGCCCAGAATCACCAATTCTCAGAGTATAATGAACTGAAAGCTCGTACAAGTTGGATTACATCCAGTGTGTCTGTCGTAAACGTAAAAATTCCACCTACACTCACGGAAGTTTATGAATATGGTGAACGGAGTAAGAAAAATTACGCCAACTAAAAGTACTTCCCTTCTCTTGCACAGCATTCAATTTGTTTTAGGGGATTTAGGGCTCTGGGTTTGATGAGACAGGACTTCCTGCGAGGGGAAAGCGTAACAGTAAGGAAAGGAAACATGCCTTTTTTCCTCCCCAGCTCTTATGCAAAATTTAATCAATCATCATTATAATTTAAAAGGAAACTTGATTAAAATACCCATAGAGCATAGAAAAGCTGCTTGTGCTGGGGTTAAAACAGACATTACTAATTGGAAATGTTATTTTAACTACAATTACAGTTCAGTAGATGCGAGGCAATTTTATTGTTGATACTAAGAAACAAACATTTCAGAATGCAATTCACTGCATATTTTTTTTCCTTTTTTTAAGTGGAAGGGGGGTTTCGTTACTTTTTAAGAATGTTTACATTCAAGACTTTTTGCATCTTGAACTGTTCAATGCAAATACTGAAGGATTAATTAAAATAAAATACATTAATAAATTAATGGTTAATTCTTCATGAATTATAATAAGACAATACTACATTTACTGTGAATTCTCTTAAAGAAATATTTATTATATAAACATAACGAGACAATAATTACAACAGTTATAACAGTTTTCAGCTTGAAAATTGTTAAGAAAATAAATAAATATACATTTAGATGAAAACTTAATTATTTCCCGCTTTTTGGTTATCTATCGACTAGGAACTAACTTGGAAGATTTCATACTTTGGTTTATAGATAAGGAACTTTTATTCAAAGTTTTATTATTCTGATATTTCGAACATCTAATTTGGAAATCAGAAAATACACAATGGCATGCCTTGGATGAACTACATAATTATTTACTCTTGAAACTCTACAGCTCTTAATTTCTCAGGGTTACCAGGAATAAAACTGTTTGAAAATAGACTCAAAAAAATAGAATTTGCTGATCTGTTATTTTATACATTTCATGAGTTAAAGAAGAAGGAGGTAAAAACGATCCAGAGAGATAAAGCCATGATTTTATATCATAACTTACCAGCAGGTTTCGCAGGGAGCGCCTTTGGCACAGTTACTGGAAGGTTTTTATCACTCTGATCGTCGCTCTCCAATTTATCATGTGTAACGGAAGACGATAGTTGGCTCTGATTGCAAGCTGGCTGAGACAACCTCTCTGGAACAGAGATGGACCCGTTGACGGAAGGCCTCAGAACGTTGGACTTGAACTCCCAAGGAGGATCGTAGTCGTCTGAAGGTCGGTTGTCGCTGTCCGGACTCTGGGGGACATTGTCCAGAGTTCGAACTTCGGATAAAAGACTGGTGGGCCTCATGGGTTTACGCCGAGCGTCTTCGTTACTCGGAGGAAGGTTCTGAGTATTGTTTTCTTTCAGCTCAGGATCCAGAACTTGATTCTGAGGCTGACAAGAATCGGAATGTAATGGGTTTGCTTTGTTTTTGGATTTATTTAAGCGGGTATTGTCGGTAGGTAGCACCTGAAACAGAACAAGAAAATATTTATGGTACATGAAAAAAGATTATGATCAATTATACATAATGAAGAAAAGGATAGGACAAAATTGTTACTTCGTAATTTTTAAACATTAACTATATTTTATCACAAAGTTAAAATAAAAAATAAGGAAATTCCTACTATAACATAACATAAACAAAGCAATTTTTGAAAAAAATAAGTAAGGATATAATCATGACTTTAACGTAAAAAACAAATTAAAAAAATATCTTAAATAATAGCAACAAATTTTGCAAACAATAATTCAAACTATAAGGTTCCTGTTTTTTAATATTTAGATTGTTTTCTTTCTTCCTATTCAGCGGTCATTTCTAAAATGGTTTTGAAATTAGTGTAAAAACGATGGAACTAACGTTTTCGAATATTTCAAAAATAATATTAAAATGATTTTTTTTTACATATAATTTGAAATTTCGCGAATCAGAACGAACAGACACATAATTAAATTGTAAATTTCAGTAAAAGTTATCAATTACTGCTATAAAACTTTATTCAAATTTCAGCATGATTATTATGTCTTAAAATATATGAAAAGTATCTGGTTAAGGAACTGAAGAATATTATTGATGCAAAAGTAGCATTCGGGTCAAAATACGATTTTATTCAGTTTGCTTTCTTAAAAATAAACAATTGGGTTAAGCTGAATTTAATTTTTTTTTAAAATTAAATTTATAGATAAGAATGAATTGAAATCTTTATCTCCTTCTTTCCCCCCGCTAGTTTATCTGAGAATTTATTTTGATTGCAAATTAATATGTTCTTTTAAACTTTTGTCAGGAGAATCGAAAGGTATTTGAAAACATAATAATCTATCATTTTTTTATTAATCAAAAACTAGATTATGCATCATTTTATAAGAACTATTTTAAATAGAATTTGAATTGTTATATTGCTGATACAAGTAAGCTTTAAATAATTCACAAGATAGGGCGTTACTTCGATCAAATCGCATCGGACCATAGCGTAACCAAGTAATCATTTCGCTTATTTTCAATGTGTCTTATTTTATCAAAGTGTAAATAACAGTTTTTTAAACATCAAATACTTCATCTTTTGGACCAACGAAACGCAGTTTACGAAAAACTTTGCATTTCTGTTTCCATTAAGAGAAAATAAACTTCTTTATTAATATCTAATAAATTTTGCTACAATTTAATCACAGGATCTCGATTATTATCGACTTCCTTTCTGACTATAGTACTCTAATTAGATTAATATTTTTCAATACAATTTTCATTCAAATGCCGTTGCAAAAACTTATATAAAACACTAAAAATTAATCATTGCATGTAATGCGAAAAATACATAAGTATTCTACAGCGCATACCGTATCAGCTTCTGAATTTTTTTTTTTAGCTCTAGAAATGCAATAACAATTTTTCCTTTATTATTTTTCATTTACTATTTGTGGTAAAAAGCTAATGAACAAAGCTTTTTCATTCAACAAAATTCGATTGAAAATAGACAATGTTTCAATACATACAAATATGGTCCCTATATTAATTCATCCGTTAAAAACTTTTTAACTTTAAATATAGAGCATAAATTAAAGAGATAAATTGTAGAACGATAGACAAATCACTGATGGAAATTTTTTTAACTATCATTTTTTTATGCAAAATTAATATATGTGATCTGGCAGTTATTATGGTTGAAAAGTTGCTTCTCTATTTTGTGTAGAAGACTGCTCCACGATTAAACAATTCAAAACTTTTTTTGTGATGGGCGGATTTTTCGTGACGCAAAATATTTAATCGCCATATCAGCAAAATGAAAGCAACTAATTTTTTTAAGAGAAAGAAAAGGATAGTAAAATTTAGGGGGAAAATTTTGTTTTCTTGAGTATTAAAAAAATTAAACGATTCTGATTTTAAAGAGGAAAAAAATAATTAAAAAAGGAAAAAAATCGCATCTACGAAAATTTTTGCCCAAAAAAACGGAAATATGCAAGAAAAATGATTTTTCTAAACTAACATTTAATCTAACGGAAAAATTACTTTTACTTCTAATTTGTTGAGTACTGCCAACTAATTAAAAAAAATCTCGTTTTATTCCTTTTAAATAATAAATGCTTTTAAAAATTAAAAAGAGAAAATATGATTTCAGACTTAATTACTTAGACAGTTTTTTAAATGATATCGAAAACGTGGAAAAGCACTGCAAAAATGGATTATTTATCATAACAGTCTTTTTTAAATCGATTTCTAAAATCATTCAGTTAAAATATTTTTTAAAAGAAGTTGAAACTGGAAAATAACATGTAAATGTTTCATATTTCTCTAATACATTCACTATTAAATAATTTCTTTTTTAAGTTAAGCAAAATCTTTTACAATTATAACATTAAGTTTCGCAAAGAAAACATTTCACTTATTTAGAAAGAAAAAAAATCTTAGTAAGAAAATAAAAACAAAAAATTACAACTTAGCAACAATTTTTTTAAAAAAAATATGTTAAAAATAACTGGTTTAAAAAAATTAATTAGCTAGCTTTTTTTTAAAGTATATTTTTACAGGCATCACTTTAGTACCAAATATGTTACGAATCTTTTAAAGTTTTTAAATCGCTACTGGCGGGTATATACCTTGTAGATATTTAAGAAGTCATTATAAATTTTTTCATTTAAACTCTACATGTTGCACTTCCAATTGTATTAATTTAAAGATGGTACTAATATTCCACAATAAAAACCTATACCCTGCATTAATTCTTTTCTTTCAGCGAATTTATTTTTCAACAGAAACTTAAAATTAATGCATGAAACATATCTTCTCATGGAAATTATTCTCGTCATTTCATAGAACAAATCGTTTACAAGCCAATGTCGCAACAATGATCCACGAGAGTTAATTTTACCTTTCTTAAATCAAATGTTTTAACAATTCCCTTTTTAAATACATTTTAGTACATTATTGAATATAATTAATATATAATTAAACTTAACTATCACAAAAATTTTAAGATTCTTCACAGATAAAAAAATTTATTCGCATACATATAAAAAGGAAAAATATTTTAAAAAAATCATAATAAAAAATATACCGAACAATTGCCAAATAAAAACAGAATATTCACACAAAAAAGAAATCACATGTAAATAAATAGGAAAAATATACTTACAAAATAGAACATTTAAGAATTTACAAGAAAAATTATTTTTGGAAATTCTAGGAATTAGTAATACACATTTTCCACTTTTTGCATTTAAAATAAATTAAGTTTCTGAATTTTGTTTCCTTTGCAATACGAAATTTAACACAATAATTTCGGACATCTGAATTTAGACTTGAAATAGCAAACATTGATATATATACTATATATAGTCGATATGTATACTATAACATAATATTCAACCAAAATATGCAATCTAATACAACAAACCCTGGATATAGTAAATTTTCTATTGATATTTGCAGCAACAGATATGCTTTATCATTAATGCAATTTGAAATGTTTTTAACGAGATTCTTCCCCTAACGATTTACATATAACCGTTACATCAAATCAGGAATATAGCGAACTCGGATTCAACGAACAACATACATAGGTTCTTAGAACATAAATATTTATCTTCGAACTTATGTAAAAGATAGCAAAAATATGTTTCACTCACGACCATCCATTCAAATACTTCTGCAGTTCTAATGACCCGTTGCGGCACACAGATAGGCCAAATTACACACATTTCTCCCTATTTATCTTTAAAATAACACGATAACTATTGAAACGGGAGGTTATAAAAGATTTTTACCGGGTGATTCTTTAGTCCAACTAAAGGAAAACCAGTTATCAACAATCAAATTCTAAAAATTTGCAACTTCCCTCAAACAATAATAAGTGCTGTTGAACAGTCTTTTAGAAGTGAATCAATAGGGTACAAATGAAAGAGTAAACTATGACCTGCGGGTAAGCTTCGATTTTGTCTGAAGGTTTTATCCATGCCGATGCAAATCTAAAATATACATTCATTTCTATATTGTACGGAACTTGCACCAAAAAAGAAAGATGTCGTAGAAAACAAGTTCATGTGTATAATAGTGGTATAATACAGTAATATCTCGACATACGCGATTTTCAAACTTCGTCGGTTCGTCTTCTGTTTGAGAAAAAAAATTGGTGAGATTGGTAATGTGATTGAAAAAGTTGCCGATCTTGCCAAAGGCAAATAACTTTAGAAGTAGACAGTGATGACGTTCAAGAATTGCTGGATTCCCACATTCATGAGCTAACAATTGATGAGCTCATAGAAATGCATGAGCGAGAGCAAATCATTGTGAAGAACTTAAAAGTCTTTCGACCCAATTCTATCAGAAGATGGAATGATGGTTGAGAATTTCATTGAAAAAGAGCCACAAACTCTCGAAAATACTGACTCCAACGATGAATGTCTTTTTTCAACAAAATAAGGAATACAAAAATTATTAGCATGTAACGAGGAAGTTTTACGGGAGGGAAAAAAAATTAAGCTGGCAGACTACTTTGTTTTGATTTTATGAAACCTTCTACATCAAAATAGCTTCAGTTTGCGATTTTGTATTTTTGCTATCTTAAATTTTATTAAACACTTTTTTTTTTTCTAAATAACTATTTTGTTTCGTGTCCGGCAGCAACTAAAAATAATTTACATGCATTTATATGCGAATTCATACCCCGACTTACGCGGTTATCACTCAGTCTCCCTTATCGCGGGGGTATTACTGTATTTCATTCCCTTGACATTTATTTATACTTTGCATTCTAAGATCTGCCTTCTGTTCTAACACGAATTCTAATGTGACTGATGACGTCTAATGGAAAAATTACGGATAAACCGAGTCATTGAAAATAGGGGTAAAATTATTAAAATTATTTGCAAGATATTTCAACCTCAGAATGTATACTGAAAAAAATGTAAAGTTGATTCAGAGTGTCGTACATTTGAAGATTAATAGACATGGAAATATTTTTTCAGCTACAAAGGGCAAACCAATGTGTCTAATCTGCCATGAAGCTGAAACAATTTTCAAAGAGTACAAAATTTCCTTTCACTTCACATTTAAACACAAAAATTTCAATTACGGAGCAATGTTTGAATATGAAAGAAAAGAATAAGAAAATATTTGTAGAGATTTATTAGATCAACAAAACTGTTTTGAAAAAATAAACAGTATCTAAGAAGCATCTACACATACAAGTTGCATTGTAACATACAATACTGCTAAGAGCAATAAAGGTTTCAGAGGTAGGGAAATCGATAAAGAATATATATTCCAAATTCGGGATATTAAAAGTCCAAACAAGCAAACGAATTATAAGACAGTAATCCTATTTGAATAAAGCGTGATTTATAGAGACATAGACATCAAATAAAATGTGATATCATTGTAATATTAAAATATTGGTCAGCTTAAATTCGGCTTCATAGTCATGGCTGAAAGCACCAAAATAAATAATACGACTCAACTAGTTTATATAGTTTTCAACTTTGAAAGTCATTAAATGTAACATTACGACTAAGACTAATGAATCAGCAAATATGACAGTAAAAAACATCGGATTTTTCTTACTTTTGAATCAAAACCCTCTGGGGAAAAATGCGGCCTTTCTGCATGCCATTATATATCAAGATAATCAGTGTAAATCTACATTGAAAATTAAACCTGTACTTGGCGTAACTGTGAAGCTTGTAAATACAGGGTCCGGCATATTAACCTCCCTATTTCAAAAGGCAGTTATAAACAAAATAATCACGGAGGACAAATAAAAGACTTTTCACGGAGAAAAGTCTTTTGTTTGTGAACAACAAATACGACGCCATTTTACATTAATTGATTTTAAAAATTATGTGTCCACTAAATGGCGACCTCCAATGGTGACTCATTGACGAAGTCTTTCCCGAAATTTTTCCATAGTTCTTCGTGTCATTTCCAGTGGAATGGCAGCCACTGCCTGGGCGATTGCCTCCTTTAGTGCTTGCAAGATTGTAGGACCATGTTTGTACACTTGCGCCTTTAAGTGTCCCTAACGAAAAGTCACAAGGTGATAATTCAGGTGACATCCCTTGGGGGCCAGGCGATGTCTCCTTGCAAAGAGAGTAAACGTCCAGGAAACAACTCTCTCAAAATGCTCAGCAAACGACGCGGAGTACGAGCTGTGGTTCCGTCCTTTTGGAACCAGATTTCTGCTTCCTCATGGTCCCCAAAAAACTGGTTTAACTTTGGTCGGAGGAAGGTCTTGACCATATGACAGTAGCAATCTGAAGTAACCGTTACCGTTAATTTATTTTCTTCAAAAAAACAAAAACAAAAAAAGGACCCCACACACCAAATTCTGCAACGACGCAACTAACTGTTACACGAGGACTGTGAAGTGGTCGCTGGAGAAGCAGCTGAGAGTTTTCTACTGCCCAGAAGCGAAAATTTTGTTCATGTACAGTACCTGACAAGTGGAAGTGGGCCTCTCAGACGAAATCAAAACAGCGCTAATGTTCTGAAGAACTTTCGGGAAAGACTTCATCAATGTGTCACCACTGGAGCACGCCACTTAGCCGACATAACTTTTAAAGCCAATTAATGTAAAATGGCATCGTGTTTGTTGTTTACAAATAAAAGACATTTCTCTATATCTTGTTTTGTTAGTTTGTAACTGCCTTTTGAAACAGGGGAGGTTAATATGCCGGACTCCGCACTATTCGATCTCATGGGTTTACACGCAAATTCACGATTTTTTCTTTAGTCAAAGCAATTTCAAATTGAATACTCTTGCGTTGCATAAGGAGAAAAAAAAGAAGAAAAGGTATTTTAAAGAAAGATGCGTTTTTGAGTAAATCTGACATTCAAAGGAAATATTGGAAAATAATAATCCCCAAGAATTTTTGAATTTTATATAATTCACAAATATTTGTTACATGAACAATTTGAATGTTAAAGTAGAAGGAAAAAATTTATTTATCGGCAATATCTGAGAGCATTTCAAAAGTTTTAAACTAAAACTTGATTTATTTGCAGGAAAAAAAAAGGACTCGTTTAATTTCTCAAACTTAAACTAGTTAGTACATGAAGAGAAGCATAAGAGTTATATAGATGGGTTCTGAGAAAAACTGCATTAAGTTAATCGCAAATGGCAAAATTTGAAAGCCATTCAAACAGGATTGGATATTTTCATCATGCTTTTCAACGTAAACGGTAAAAAATGAGGCCAAATTTGCAGCTTTAATTAACTAAGTTGCAATCTAACAATCATTTCAAGCAGCTCTTGATGAATTTTTTGAAATAACAGTTTTACAAATTCTTATCGAAACCAAGCTTTCTAAAATTAATATATCAGGTTAAATATTATATATATATATATATATATATATTATTAGTATACAAAGTAAATAAACGGATTCGAACCCGACCTTTTGTGCGAGTTTCATGATTTGTGGTTGGCAACAACTGCAATTGAAATTTAACTATTTTATACTTGGCTCGTGTAAGTATTTAAGGAGACCGAAGTTGGTTGAGATATGATCGTCGGTTTCAGACGGAATGTGAGAAGTGATTAAGATCTTCGACTGAAGACATATTAGACGTATGCAACTGGTTTGTTGCTTCGCTTTTTTTTTTAGATGTTTTGATTAGTTCTATTAGATGTTAGAAAGTTGAAGGAAAGGTTCGAATCGGTTGACCAAATTCTGGTAATGTTATTTTTCTGAGAACTATGCTTTTAACATTCAACTTATTATTTTAATTGCTCCAGTAACGAGCAGATTGACTTTACTTACTTAAACAATAAAAGATATATTTAAAGAAACTGCTTTCATATTATGCCTCCTCGACATAAAATTTCGCTGCCAAACTTTGCTAAGTTTGGTTAGTTTACCCTGAAGAATATATATATAATATAATATATATATATATATATATAACACATCACTCAATAAGTCCCGGTTCCTAAAAGATGGCACTACCTGATTTTTCTACGCCTACCCCTAGTAGTACTAACTTTCAAACGGCACGTGTCAAAATTTAGAGATGATATCTTACTTAGTTGAAAAGTTACAGTGGTTTTTTGTGGCAACAGTTTGGAAACCATGGAGGAAAAAGAATTCTGCGTGCTAATTAAACATTGATTTCTGATGGGGAAAAACACTGTTTAAGCAAAACAATGGCTTGATAAGTGTTATCCGGACTCTTCTCCATCGCAAACAACTGTTAAGAGATGGTATGCTGTGACTTAAAAGTGTGGTCGTACAGACACAAACGACGTTAAACGTTCAGGTCACCCAGATTCTGCAGTTGTTCCAGAAATCATCAAAAAAGTACATGAAATCATTTTAGCCTATCGTAAATTGAAGTTGCGTGAGATAGCAGAGAATTTAAAGGCATCAGAAGGAAATGTATTTGCTGTTTCGCATGATCATTTGTCAATGAAAAGGTTGTGATCAAAATGGGCGCCGCGTTTGCTGTCGATCAAAAACAACAACGCATCGACGATTCAGAGCGTTGTTTGAAGTTGTTTAAGCAAAATATACAGGATTTTTTACGCAGATATGTGACAATGGATGAAACATGGATCCATTACTACACGCATGAAGCCAAAAGATCGTCCACTGAGTGGACAGCAGTCAGTGAAAAACGTCCAAAGCCACAAAAAACCTCAAACGTCAGCTAGCAAGGTTATGGCGTCCGTATTTTGGGTTGCGCATGGAATTTTATTTATTGACTACCTTGAGAAAGGCAAAGCAATTAATAGTGAATATTACATGGCGTTATTGGATCGACTAAATGAAAAAATAAAATTAAAAAAAAACGTCCCCAATTGCAAAAGAAAAAAAAGTACTGTTTCAACACGACAATGCTCCGTGCCACAAGTACAAGATAACGATGATCAAATTGAACGAATTGCGCTTCGAATTACTTTCCCACCCACCGTACAGTCCGGTGAGGTGAGGTGATTTTGGGGTTTATTGGCGCAAGAGCCGATTTCGGCTATACTGCGCCAAACATTTGTTTTAATATCTGTGGTCTAGACGGGAAGAGAGAAAGAAAGAATGAATTGAATGACAAGAAAGAGGGTCGAAAATAGAGAAGGATCACTAGGGTACCCCGGGTTCGTGAAGCCCGTGTTTACCAAAGACAGTAAACCCCTTGGAAAAAGGAAAAGATCACTAGGGCACCTCGGGATTGAGACACCCGTACTCACCTATAGAAGGTGAGCCCCCGGAAGGGCCGTACAGTCCGGATCTGGCCCTCAAGAACAACTGGATTTTTGCAGATCTTAAAAGAATGCTACACGGAAAGAGGTTTGGCTCAAATGAAGAAGTGATTGCCAAAGTAGAAGCCTATTTTGAGAGCAAAGACAAATCGTTCTACGAAAAAGATATTGAAAATTAGAGGAGTTATGGGCTGAATGTATCACTGTTGAAGAAGAGTATCTTGATAAATAAGGTTTAGTTTTGCAGAAAAGTTGTTGTTTTATTAGTTAGGCCCGGGATTTATATATATATTGAGTGATGTGTTATATATATATAACACACACATATATATATAAGCAAATAATGCTATGTTTGCTTTAATTTATAAATGAGAAAAAGTGTTTTCTACAACCGAACCCCAGGAAAAATTCCATCAGAAACAAAATGGATAGGTGCACACTTAGTACCATTTCTTAGAATTATCACATTGCACCTCGAACCTGAATATGAATAACTTTTAAAAATGCAATTGCAGTTTCCTTCATCACACACTTTATTATTTGTTCTGTAATATTTGCATACTGCATTTTAAGTTTTAGAATAAATTATATTGGTCCTCTAAACTTTTTTTTTGTTTCGTACTTTGGCTCACTTCCAGTAAGTTTGCCTACTATTGGTAAAAACAAACGGTAGATATTTTTAATACGTGAAGAAAATGTAAAAATAAGTTTATGAAAGTCAGCACAGTGTCTAGAAATGTTTCAAAAATTAATTTTAAAAAAGAAGCTAAATAATTTTCTAATGTTACGTTTTCATTCTTTTTTTTTAAAAAAAAATATAAGTATTGCGTCATATCATTATGGGGGGGGGAGAATCCAAGAAAACCTCAAGACAGGAAAATATTCGAAATACAAATAGATTGAAAACTGTGACGAAATATGTTTTACACCATCCCCCCCCCCTTTTTTGGAGGCTTTGACCCTTAAATGGATACACTCCTAACTGGAGCAACGATGGCAAATTTGGACATGATTTAGGCTTAGATTTATTGGATGCTGCCAATGTCATGAAGTATATTCATGCAGACTCTACGCCTTTGGATGACGAATCTATCATCAGCATAGAAGATTAATGAAATAAAGGAGGAAAAAAAATAGGAAATGGGCAAACAGAAAAGAACTTAACATTGAGGAATTAATTAATGCTATTCGGAAGAACACATGAATTGATTAAAAAATCATTAAGATGAAAATAGGAGTTTTAAAATAAGGAAATAAGGCAAAATTTAGAAAATCCATGTTATGGCATAATATACGATGCGAAGGGGAGGGGGAGAAAATTGATGCAAAACCTTTAGTTGATTTTCTAGGTAAAAAAAAAAAGTTTTCCTTTTTCATTACTTAAACATTAAGCAACAAGTGTTTCGCTAAATTTTTACTCTTTTTACAAATATTTTTGTTTTAACAAAATGTGATAGGAACGAAAATTTCTTATTTTTCTATTAGAATAGTGTTCATCTGAGAGTGGATTCACTTAGGATGAAACTTCCTAAAAATACAGTAAACCGTACTAAATAAGATATTCCTGTATTTATTTTATTCAAAAACAAATTTTAGATATTTCATTGCTTTAAAAAGCATAATGTGTGATTTTTCTTTCCGTTTTTATTATAACTAATATTAGTTTTTAGATATAAATTCTGCTACCAGCGCTTGTTATTGGACAAAACGGTTTCTGCTCCAATAACAAAAATCACGTTTTTAATTAATTTAAAAAACAATGAGAGCAAAAAACGATTGGATTGAATAAGGCAAAATAAAAATTAAATTAATGAAAGCATAAATATTAAAAATATACCATCAAATTTTAAAAATTCAAAAGTAAATAGTAAATTTCTCTTTTCTTTTGTATATTTTATAATACATTAAGCCGTTATTATATATCATAAACTCTAGACATTTTTGTGCTCATAACAAGTGTTGCTGCTACAGGCTGATTAGTAATTTTAAAAAAAAAAAGAAAGAAAGCCGAGTTCGTGCGTGATCAACGAATTAGTAGAGAATTATGTGGAAGAAATGTAATATGACAGACTTGGAAAGTGAAAAGATCAGATGCATGGAGGAAGTATTCGAGAAACCACAGCCTTTGTGAAATGTTCACGAACAACTGTAGTGAAAATGTATCAAGACTGAACTGTCAGGCAAAAGATTGGCTACGACGGGCAAGTTGTGGTTGTCATAGAGTGGTAAATCAGAGGGAATAAGCCGGAACAGAGATAATCTCCCGAACTGTGAATGAGTGAGTGTTTATTAGCATCGCCCAAAAAGCAACACGAGGGTTATTGGCAATGGACCTCGTAATTAATTTTCAACCTCCGTCAAGTGACGATCCCGAAGCCCTTAACTGCCAACCCCTTTCCAAACTATCATATTAAGACAACAACTTTGAGCCTTGACATATTTAACTTGCATCAGCCCTTCTACACGCGAATTTTTAGTGTTACTAGAGCTCCAACTCATAACACGTCGGTCACGAGTTCGTGACTACCGAGGCCATCACAAATTGTGAAAGAAAACAGAATGATAATAGAGCGAACCTAATAACAGCGGATCTTAACGTTTCAAAATAATTGAACGCCGTACCGTGCATTACTCGTATATTGGCTATACAAATAGAAGGTCAGTGTGAACTCCATAACTTTTAGCAGCAAATAAGATCTATATCTGCTTCAGATTAGACGGAGGACAAATGGGGGGGGATAACATGGTGCAATGAATTTTATTACATCAATCAGATAGGCGAGTTGGAGGAAACAGCAGGAAAGCGTGGACTCTAAATGCATTATTATGCTAAGGAGACAAGCTAATAGAGACAATGTGATTTTTTGGGGAATTCTTTCCTAGCTTGGTTTGGGCAATTTATTTCGAAAACATAGAAGTCTGAATAAGACACCCTACCTTAACCTCATCTCTGACTATATATCCCAGTAGCAATAAACCCATTTAACAGGATAACGCGTCTTGCAATAGCACATTTATTGTACAGGATTGGTTTGCTAGGTATGACGGTGTTCACTTTGTACAGTTGAACCCATTCCCCACAATCACAAGATCCTCAATCTTATAAAATATTCGTGAGATTATTTGATTTTGTATTAATTATGTACTCTTAAGCAACTCAAGGGTTATTGGAGACGGATCACGTAATTTTGAACTTGGTCCAGTAACGACGGCGAAACCTCAGCTGGCAGCCCATTTTCCAAACTTCCACACCATGTAAAGGTGAGATTTTGTTGCAGGATAGATTTAATGTGCACCATCCCTTCTACACGGCAGGTCTTAAGTGACACCAAAACTCAAGCTTATAACTCGCCGGTAACGAGTTTGAGACTTGAACCACTTGGCTACCAGGACCCTATTTGTCCGATGAAGTTGAAACAGTCATCCGACATTTAGACCCCAAATCATCCAATCTCACACTATGTGAAATGCCATTCTTCAAACTGGGCCTCGAATTTCACAAAAAGTACTTATAACATCTCGTATAGTCCATGTAAAGAATCAAAGTTACATTCAAGGAAAAAGGTGGTTTAACGAGATACTTACAGGTTAATCATAACAAAGTGGCTACTCTGGGTCGCAGAGTAGTTTTAAAAAATCAATGCATAATGGAATCAATCAGTTTCGAATAATTTCTTAAAGAATTCGTAATGAAACAGGAAAACAAAATACTACTAAGAGAATCAAAATAATAGTAATGAAATTGGTTACCTTTACTCCAGAATGAATGCCGATGGATTTCTTCGAAACGAAGGAAGTTGAGTCATCCTGCACGTCATCTTTCTGGAACACGATATCTTGGACATTTTTCTGAAACCCATTCGAATTCTCTAACCTTGCATTGGTGAGTTCCTTCCAATTACTAGGGTAATTAGCGGTTAAGTTCCTTCGATCGTCCCTAAATACCAAGTTATCACGACTAGCACTTTTTCCGAGGTTAAAGTTTCTCTGTTGCTGCTGTTCGTTTTTAGAATTATTGGATGATAACCGAAATTCGTCTTTGGGATCTACAACGTTCATCGATTCCTGACTGGAGCTCTTGTCCGAAGAACACCTGGACACATTGTCCCACTGATTATTGAATGATATCTTGCGATCGTAACTGGAATTCAGCACTTTGGCTCCATTGCGATTGAGCTCTCCTTGGACATACCCCTTTGATATGGGTTCGCCTCCCGAAACCAGGTTCAAGATTCGGGCCTGAGGGGAGGAAGACCTTGGAAGATGGTCCCGAATTAGAGTCACTTTCCTCCTTTCGGTGGGTGTGAAATGTAGGGGCTGGTGACGCTGTCGTGGCGAATCCCGTGCGATCACCATAGGTTGATGTGTAGGTGTGCTTGAAGCAGAGCTACCGCTAGTGGACCCGAAGGAAGATCGTGACGCAGCACGCGTCACTACCTCGCTAGTAGTCCTACTATTGTGGAAAAGGTCACCCTGTAGCACTGGACTCTGCATCAACCTATCGATGTCATCCGCATCTCGCTTGACACGACTGTCGAAGGCTGTTTCATAGAGGCGTCTTTGTCTAGCCGTCATTTCGTCTTCGTCACAACAAGACTCAGAATCGGACAGCAGAGACTCACTGGATGCTCCAGCAGCTGGTTCGGAGAATGTTCTGTCCTCTGTTGTGTCTAGGGATAGGGCTCCAGGAGAAGAGGGCGACACTTGCAAACTGCTGGTGAGCCGGGCGCCCACACTCCATTCCCAGGGTTCATCGTATTCTTCGCAAGGACGGATGTCGTCGACGGGAGTCGACCCCAGGCAATCATCTTCGGTGCTAATATCAGGGACTACATCATAAGCATCGTCGGATGAGAGAGGATCGGGTTTTGAGCCATTAGTGACTCCAGAACGACCTGTGAAGAGATAAAGTTTTCAATGAATGCTTATCAAAGGAAAACGCTTAGAAATGTTAAAATGAAATTCATTCTTATATATGGAATACTGATACTTATATATGAAACTTACTCTTATATATGAAACTTAATTTATTATTTATTTGAAGCAAATATGAGGAAATATGGTGTCTGGAACACACACAGTCGAAATTCTCTAAACAAGTTCACTTCATTTAATTATTTCAAAATTTATTTCGAATGAAATAATTAAATGTAACTAAATATCAAAATATTCGTTTATATTAAATATTTCCATTCAATATAATTTAAGCACGGATATTACTAATGAAAACGATTGCTAGCACACAACTTCTCCATTCCAGATTTCCACCCCCAACCCCCCAATTTTTAAAAACCGATAGAAGTAACAAAGATTTACAGCCTTTATATAAGCTATTTATAAGAATATACTTCAGGTCTTTTATTGAGAAAATAGTGCAGTTTTCCATTTATCAACTAAAAAAACCATAAAATTTATAAGATATAATTCTTGAAGTAACTAAAATTGCGAACAGCTATATCAGTTAATTTTAACACATAGCCAACTTGTGATCATTGACACTTTTATTTTAGAAAATCTTGCATTTCAGCATTTTCCATATACAAATATATATTAATCATCACATCTATTTTTGAGACAAAATCAAAAGTTGTGACGCATAGTGACAATATGAAACAACAAGCACAAATATTTTTCCTAGTAAACAATTTTTAAAGTACATACAACAGTCAATAAATAATAAATTCACATTTACGATACAATAAGCATACAGCTGCTATCCTCCCCCAACTCTCAACGCTTCCTTCGAGGTCAAAATGTCACCGATATTACAGCACCAAACATCACATTAACATTTCCCAACAAAGACAACCTCACAAAGCTAAAGGACACCCGGCTGTTTATTGGAACATCCACTTGAAAATTCTTCTCATCTCCCGCTCATCAAAATGACAACAAACTCGAAAACGCCGCCCGGGATGTTCTTCCTAACAAAAGAATCTTCTCCCCAATCTTGCTCATCCTTTATTGAACGAGATAGATACCGGTAGAAAGTGTGTGCCCCAAGTGGGCGCCAGGGCCTGAAGAGCCCAGCCCCAGCGTCATTAGTCAAAAGCGCGGCCCCGAAAGTTTGTCAAGCAAAGAAAAGTCTAACGATGTTCCTTTCTTGTCGAGGTACGGGGCACAACGACTCCAACGTGAGCCCTAATGACGGCTCTTCCCAGACACGTGAGGCGTGCTGAGTCTTTTTAGGCTGGGTAAACATGCACAAAGTGACGTCTCTGATACATTTGTACAAGGAAAAAAATAAGGATGGGGAAGCCATTCAGGACGTGTATTTCCCTCGAAAAAGTCTTATTTGCGTCAGATACTGTTTTTAATCTTACGTTAGATATCTTTTTTCTCTGAATACTGCAAAAAAAATGAAAACCAGTTCGAGTGTAGATCAAAACGGTTATATATATATATATATATATATATAATCAAAATTTCTCTACAAGAATATATATATATATATATGTATATATATATATATATACGATTTCTGAATTTATAAGAGTGTAAATGATTAATGATTAATGGAAAAAATTAGTAAAGAAATACATACTGGTTTGTGTGTGTGTGTTTTGTAAACTACATCACCACTTAAACTACACAACAGATATTTAGCTACGCATACTGTTATTGCCCTTATCTAGGGTCTAGAAGACATCTAGGTTGATATCTTCACTCTTTGATCTCTTTATATAATACCACACCAAGAAAGAACTTCAAGATCCAACTAATTTTTTATTCCATTTACAATCCATTTAATTTATACCAATGCATGTGATAAAGCCTCTTTTATCACATGTGAAGGCTTCAGGCCGAAAATAAAATCCACGAGAGCAGATTTTCAAGCAAACTCTTAGAAACTAAAGAGATTCCAATATTCTAAAAATTAGATACATTCCACAAAATTATCCAACAGTAAATTGAAAATGGATTTCACAGAATTAGATAAAAACCATAAAATACAAAAACGTTACCTACTATCCAAATTTTGTAAAATTTAAAAGCCTAAAAAAATATCAAGATTTTTTAAAAAGCAAATACAACAAAATTAACCCTTTGAAGACTTTGAAACGAGTATTTTCTAAAAGGCACACCTTTAAACACAAAACTAAAACTAGACCTAATTTGATATTAATACAAAGTTTTTATAAAAGCAGCAAAACTTTCTAAAAATATATTTTAAAAAACTTATATAATGATAACGTTAATAATTAAGTTTAACATAAAACTAGCAAGAGAAGGAAAAAAAGAGGGGAAAAAACTTCTAAAAAAAGATAATTAATTAATTTTGACATTGCACAGGTAAGAACAAAGCTTTAGTTTTAATTAATTAATAATATGTTTAAAAAATCGATATTCACTTTATAAGGAACTAAGAAAAAGTTTTAGCAATAAGTATTGAAAATAAAAGAAAATTAATAATGTTTGCTCTTTAATTATAAAACAAAAGTAGAAAAGGAAGATAAAAACGATTTATAAAGGCGGTCTTCAATCTATTAACTTTTCGTGCACTTCATTTTTTCTCTCTTCACTAATACTTAACACCCTGTTTTAATTAAGAAAGAGAATTTTAATTGAGGGAAGTACCTCCTATTCATTGGAATTGAAGGAGTTATTTTAAATAGCGACTTATTGCGCCGGGGTCGGGGGTGTCTGGCAAGAAATTCATTTAGATGGAAAGATAATAGAAAGAAGACTAGAAAGAACAAAAGGAATGTCATAAGACAATGGGAAAGAGAATATTCCACCGTGACAGAGGCTAAAAAGAAACGAGGGGGAAAGCGGGGAGACACATTCATTAAAAAAAGTCTCCTCTCTCAAAAACTAAAGACTTTACATTCTCACTAATTACTTCTTCTAAAGAAAGACAAGACGAGGGTTAGTGTTAAGTAGAGCACAACATTAATGCAAGCGAGTATTCCATTAAATCAGGTGAATAAGTTCCTTCCAAACGAAAATAAAATTTTAAAAAAAAAAACCGATTTCGACCAGCGACCTTTAATACTCACAAACCCACTTCTTTAAGAACATCAACAATTTAGAGAGTCCTGCTTTAGCCTTAACCTCTTTTTGTATAATTACAGCATAGCGTGTAACGATGAGAGTAAAAGCAAAAGGATACGGGCAGACCTTTAAAAGAGCTTGGGATGTGGAAAAAAAAGAAAGAAAAGGTCAGGAAGATGAATGAGATTGCAGCGGCAAATGTCTCCCTGAAAAGTTTCTTCTTTGGCAACTAATGAGAAAGTCCGGCTTCCCTGCGCCCATTAAGAAAGGATTCGTCGGGATCTTTAGCGCACAATTAGCGCGACTTTGACTTCGAAACCAAAGAAGTTTGAAAGAAGGTGAACGAGATTAACGATCTGCGACCCTAAGGGCGAAAGTCGGGATTTAATTTTATTGGCCAGATGGCAACAAAAGGATTTTGCTGCCAACGGTAAACGATGGCTTAGACTTCTTTGATTTTTATATTATGGCACAATTAGATTAAAGTCTGCAGAATATTTCACGATCATTCATTAAATAAGAGAATCCTGGATTTCTTTTTTCCCCTCTCTTTTTTTTAACATTTAAAAGACCCCTCCCCTCTCTTCACGGAATTAGTTCATATAAAAAATGCTCCTAGGCTGTTCTTCAGATTGTGATAAAAGTGTAATTAAAACAAATTAAAGCTGGAACCAGTTTTGAAAATCATTTATAAAAGAAAATAATAGGAAAAGTGATGTGAGGATATAGTACATATTTCATGTGTACGTAATGCACACGTATGCGTCTATATTACCTAAAAAATATAATAAATCAATATGTGCATGAAGCTCATTATGTTTAATGATCTTAGAACTTAAAAAAAATAAGGATTCAAAGTGAACTTAAAAATTCAATTAACATTAAAAAATCAATTTGCATTAATAAAACTTACATTTAATCCAGAAAGAAATATAATAAAATAAATAACAATTTTTTTACACAAATTATAAAAATTTGCAAAATTTTGCATTATACACTCTTGATTTCAAAAATAAATAAACATTTTAATAACACAAACACAATATTTATAATTTTTTCACAAATTAAATACCGCATACAAAAAAATTCGTAAAACTTTATAAATAAAAAATATATATATTCTCGTTTTTCCCATGTGGAAAAAACATTTTTTAAGTCTTCGATTTGAAATTATAAATATATATATACATATATATTCCCTTTTATTTGTTATAATTATCTTATACGAGCATAATTAAATTCTGTTTAACATATTTTAAAAATGTAATTGATTTATCAAACGTTAAATAGTTATTACACTTGTAAATATTCAACATCAATAATGATTCTTTTAAAGAGCATTGCTATTTCTTCCTTTTTTTACATAATTATTTTAACATTTCTTTCTTCTTATTAAAAACACGAATTTCGAAATTATTATGAAAGAATTATCATTAACTTTCATCAAAGTTTTAATTTTATTTTATTTCATTAGCTTTTTAAAATGCATTTATTGTAGTATTAAATTTTATTCGCATGTTTGTTTCGACAAAACATGCAAAAAATATTATTTATAAGTGATTAAAAAAAAATACTCTGTCATAGTTCTTATGACAGCTTCTAATAATATATTCCGTCTTTCACAGTATTTCCCATATTTTAGAAACTTTCAGTGCTTTTCAAAAAACTAAATACTATCCAAATTGTATGGAATATTAAGAGCTTAACAGATATCGGGACTTAGTGAAATATCCGTAATATAAGAGATTGCTTTGTTTGGTCAAGTCTAATTCAAAAGCAAATAAAATGGTGAATACATAATTTGAGAAATGAATCACGAAAAAATTATTTGCGTGTGAATGTAACACATGGATTCAACAATTTTGTAAATGAAATTTGTTAAAATAATAATTAAAATGAAAATATCAAAAAAATTCAGTTGACTGCTTACTTAATTTTCATTTGCGTCAAACTGATACTGAAAAAAAAATAATAAATCCGCAGTTATTAAACAATGTGCATTATTACCATAAATATCAAAGTCGATTATGGAAATTTAAAATTATTCACTTTATGGATTAAATAGAAAGATGTAAAAATATTAACTCTCACAAAACAAAAAAGACTTTTAATTTACTTTTAAGGCTGCCTTTTCGGCTAATGTTAAAGAATAGGACCCAAATTTGGAATATTTTTTCATATATAAAAGTACTGTAACATTAATATCACATTTTGGATTCGCTATCCTGTAGCGAATCACTTTATTTTACAATATTATTCATTTTTATCCGAGTTGAATCATTTTTTCTTTCATAAAACGTGATTCGCACTTTTCTCCTATACCGTAATACTAAATGAGCTATCCTTTTACATGTTAAAAAGAAAAACTATTTATTTATGAAATATTTCATATTTTAAAAACACTATATTATAAACAAATTCACGTGTTACAATTTCACAAACCTTTACAACAATTGAAGCATTTTTTCTGTCGGAAAATGTGCTCCGCGTTAAGTTTTTGCTTTCGTTCATATGGCGAAAACAGTTTTAAGCACGTGAGGGGAGCGCTGAGAATATGGTAATTTTCTTAATCTGAAATTTAGTTAGATATGTATATTTAAACAGCTTGGTTAAAAAATATTTAAAAGTAACTTTCCATGTTATTTTTATTTTTATGTTTTTATAAGAAAAATATAGTTCTTATAATAAAACATAACGTTTTTCTTTACGAAATCAAATACTGAATAATTAACAAACATTTTTCTAAAGCTAAACACTAAAATTTTTTAAATTAAAAACTTACACATATAACAATTTTGATAAAAAAATCCTGCAATTGTTTCACATATTTCTATAATTAAATAAAGAAGATCTTAGCAGTAGTACAACAAACATTTAAATACAATTATAATATGAAAATTATACTGAATCTTAATGAAATTAGCTCTAAATATATAATTAGAAATTATAGAATTCTAATAATAGTTTGAATTATGTATTGTTGAAAGCAGCATAAAGCTATAAAATAAATCAAAAATAAAAATATTAAATTATTTAATCCATGGATATTTAAAAAAAAGTAGGAAGATAATGGATATTTAAAATTTCACATAAGTTTTCCAATTTTAAATGAGTGCATCATTTTCAGCTATTTGATAGTATAATTGTGAAAATAGATTCTATCAGAAAAGTTTATTAGATCTTTCCTATAAGATGTTATATTTAATTCCAGTAATTAATCTCCATGTGAAGAAAATCAAAACTATCGATTAAAGCAGGACAGTGAAAAACTCTTTTGACATTCTTTTCTTCAAACTTTTTCAATTTTACATGAGTGTATAATTTTTCAGCTATTTGATTTCATAAAATGAGTATATAACACAAAAATTTATTTCAAAAACCCTTATTTGTAATGGAATTTGACACCAGATCTCTTATAGCCCAAAGAGAATAGATTCTATCAGAAAACTTTATTAGATCTTTCCTAAAAGATGTTATATTTAATTCCAGTAATTAATCTCCATGTAAAGAAAATGAAAACTATCGATTAAAGCAGGACAGTGAAACACTCTTGACTTTCTTTTCTTCAAACTTTTCAAAATCATTAAATAAGGATGCATGTTAATGCCTTTCTTTAAAACTCGAAAATTTTCGACTTCAAAGTATTAGCAGCACTCAAAGTGTTCATGTTTCCTTCTTTCTCTTTCCGAAAAAGCTCTTTAAAGTTTTGTGCTCTCAGTGAAGCGACTAAGCGAAACTAAACGGAATTTTCGGATTCTTTTTCCACTTGCCTTTTCACGCATTCACACTTGTAAGAGGGACCTACGGGCACGATGGAAAATCTATCGATTCGTGAACAGAAGCGAGATAGAAAACAGAGGAAAGCCAAATGGCATGGACATCATATAATCAGTCAAGTGTGCCAAAAAAGCACTTGTTCGAATTTTCATTCAAGTGCTCCAAGAACTTCTTAACCTGAGGCAAACTTATAACACAATTAAGAAGTAGAAAAAAAGTGAAGTAACAAATGCAAGAGATGGGAGCATGTAGGTGGAAAATACAGCGTATAAGAGGCACGTAACATTTTGTAACACACACTTTTTTTCCCCTTTTTACTCATCTTTAAAAAAAAGTACCTTTTTTGGGACTGAACTTAAAAGCTGCTGTTTAAAGCCATGCTTCTTAAATTATTTGTGCGTTGGTACTCTTTTTAAAATTTTTTAATATTTCTAATGGGCTGTGGATTGGTGTTTTACCATGTTGCAGACCTAGTACATTCCCCGGTAGCTGGTATCTCTTTTTAGTACAGCATCGTATAGGCGGATACCAATCACCGAAGGTAATTTTGACGCCCCCTAAAGGGAGACACCTGAGCTCTGACGATGCGAACCTGTACCAGGATTTAATTTTGCTGAGACCCAAACAAACACTTTAGGGATCTTTTACATGCCGTATAATTATACGATAGGGCCACTGTCAATTTTCTGCATCATAAAAATTCACCGACTTGGGCCGGGGTCTAACCCCGCAACCTTGGGTGTAGAAGGCCAGCTACGAACTAACCACGCCACCCAGCCAGTCCATTTTTTTTAACATAACAATTAAATTTTCTATAAAATTAGAATAACTTAATCGATCTTCAACAAGTGATGTTGAACAAAATGAATCTACAAGTCAGCGTTTATAAAATTTATCATCATGAATAATAAATTTAAAAAAATGAACATATAAAACAAAATCGCAATTTAGAAAATTAAACACTTAAAGAAATGTTCATAACTTTAAAAATATATATTTTAACGACAACACTCAAGTATTCAAAATATGAAAATTTTAAACCAACATTACATATTTATTAAATCCAGAAGTGGAAACTCCTAGTGGAACATCTAGCACTGATGATAACCCATATGGTGTTAGGAGTTTTAAAGATTATTTTTTTAAAATTAACATTATAAATCTGAGTTCTGAAAACAAAAACTAATTTTGAAAAAAATTCCGCATTCATAATAATAATGCACAAGATTCGATCTATCGATGTAAAAAACTTGCGTCTATCTATTATACAAACATGACCACAGTATAGCGCACATACGAATTTTTTAAGGGGGGTGGGGTCCAGGGTCGAAAGTCCACTATTCTCGTACCATGCTCCAATACACAGCCCAACATATTCTATTGATTTTGTCGATTTTCGGGAACAAAAAAGTTAAAAATTAATTACTGAATGAATATTTAGCATTAATTAATAAAATTAATTATTAATAACAAATAATTAATTTAACGTGCTATATGAGTAGGATTATAATCAACCAAAAATAAAATCAAGGGCTTTGGGGGGGGCGGATCAGATGACCCCCTGTGTGCGTCACTACATGACGATGAAAATATCACAAGCATCCCAAAAACTTCAGATGAGACTTAAAATCTGATAAAACCGACTTTCAGAAATCTTCTGCACTTCAATTAAACAAAAATGCAATTATAAAACAAATATAAAGACAGTATATTCATGTAAATTTTATAATAGAACAGTATTTACAATGATTTCACGCTTCAGTTTAGAGGACGGTTTGTACTGGAAGTGACAAATCCCAACAGAAAAAAAAAAGGTGGGACAAAATTCTTCAAAATAATTTAAATGTGCAATTGAAAAAATTTTACAACAATGAAATTGCTATTAAATATTGTAGTTATTTGCTTTAAATAAATAAATATTTTGTGAAGTAATCTTCACAAATCCTTATGATCAAATTAACAAAGCTTAAAGAAGAGTTTAACAGAATTAAAAAAAAAAAAACGGAAACGATCCTTTTAAACTTATAAAAATTTGGTTTCTAACACTAACGGAAATATTGATTAGAAAATAAGAATTCTGGTGTAAATCATTTAAAAGTTCATGCTCATATAAGTAAATATCTATTACACAAAAACATGTTAAAAATAATGTAGATTCTCTATTACAAAATACTTACCGTAAAATTCACGTAAAACGCGCACCTATACTTTCAAGCTGTATTTTTTAATTTTAAGGTATATTCGTCGTATAATGCACACTCACTTTTTTATGAAGAAATCTGATATACGTATATGCAATGCTGTTATGTTTTGAAATCATTTATTCGAAGTATTATCTCAGGCTTTTGAAAAAATGGTATACATCTAGAGTTACAACTCTAAGTTTATAAGGTGTTTCATTTCTTTTAAAAAAGCAGTATTTCGATATATGTAGGTCTAACTTTTTTTCACAGCTCATTTCTTTTTGTTTTTAAAGCTATCACTTTTATACTCAGCGTATAACACGTACCCGTAAATTTCAATCTTATTTTTTGTGTTAAAAGTGCATGTTATACGCCAGATTTTACGATAATAAAAATAGTTATTAAATAAGATATTACTGGTGCTCTGAGTTCAACAATTTTTTTTAAAGTTTAAATTTGATTTAATGTCGAAAAACTCGATCACCATAATCATTTTTAACTCGTATTATGAAAAAATTTCTATATTTGGATTAAATTTTAAAATAGTGATATGAAAAGTTAATTATTAAAAACAGCATTAACTTTACTTCTTGTAGATGGGATTATATATACCAATTACATTTTAAGTAAAGTTTTTAAAAAATTTTTAAAATGTAATTACAATATGCGTGATATAAAATAACATATAAATCAAGTTTAGCAACGGTTACGAAAGAGTTTTGCATTAGATAATACACTAATTAAGACTTTATATTAACCACATTTCCCACAGAAAAAAAAGTTAGTTAAATATTTAATTTTTAGGAATTTAACTAATGAAATCAACATAATGGACAGCAATGTTTGTCAACTGACATGTAGATTTGTTACAACGCGAAAGATTAAATTACTAAAATAACATTCTTTTATATAACAACATATGAAAGAGATAAAAGATTTTATTTACTATATAAATAAGAGAACATATTAACGAAACAACCCAATAACAAATACAGAGAAACAAACAAAAAATCGTTTGAATGATTTCCCTTTAGATAAAAGCAAGAGAAGAGATAAAAAATGGTGCGAACATCCTAAAATCGATCCTCAGAGGAAACTACGATGTTTATCTCAATGTATATCTCCGATGTTAGGTGCGGGGCCGCTTTAGACCATTGGCAAAGAAATAAATTAAAAGAAAAGAGGCAAGGATGCAACAGAAGAAAAAGTTTTCCATTTTCCCTGAGGACGATTGTTCAGATGTCAACTTTCGCTTACAGTTGGTACTTGTATAAGAGGAAAAAATAAATAACATGTACTTGGCTAGGACCATTAAGGTGAAGTCAATAAAGGAAAACAAGGGGCAAAAGTTCGTAGTGGGTGGGGGGGGGGGGCTATAAAGCCTTGTAGTTCCATATGTCAGTAGTCAATTTGAACTTGAAATGCTTTTTCTAGAGAAAATAAGATATTTTTAATACAGTCCTGTTCCTCTAAAAATGTTTGCTTTCTATTATAAAGACACAAATGTATTATAATATAAATTGAATAATTTTTCAATGTTAAATTTTTTTCTAAACCGAAAATAAAATAAAATACTTAGCAAACTTAATGCTAAAAAGTCTAATGCTATATAATAAAAGATAAAAATAATAAGAGAATTTGAATAATTAGCACAGATGCAGTGAAATGGTAACAGTAAACTATCAAAATATATAATTTATATACAAGAGATGATAAATTAACATTTAATTTGAAAAAGTAACACATGACTTATTTAAATATACGTAATAATTTTAAAAGCTGATATTAGCTTATTATTAGTAATAAATATTTTGAATTTATAATGACTTTGTACCTCTTTTGAAATGCAGAATGAATTCTGTCTAAGAAAAAAGACTTAATACGATCAATCTTTAATAACTCATTTGCTAAAAAAGCAATTAAGAATTTGTTTCACCTTAAAACATATATAGAAGAATAATTTATTAAAAAATTTACAACAATACGAAAAGTACACACAAAATAAAAATTAATTAGATACTTTCAGTTTTAAAATTAAATATTTTCAAAAAAAAAGTAAAATTATTTTTGAAATTTTAAAACAGCACGTTTTTATGGATACACTTTAGTAATTTGAAGGTATGAGTAATTAAATAACAGATAAAAAGGGTACATTACTACACAATAAATGATGAAAATTTTCGGTAAATAGTGTTTTTACATAGTTTATATAAAAGTCTCCAACGTTTAAGGAAAATTTGTAATATGAAAGGTTGTATTCAGCAGAAAAGTTTAACATATTCAGCTTTTGGACAAATTCCTGAATGTCAAATGTTTGACTGTTAGGTGAATCTAGGTAGATTGCTTTCACTTTGAATAAAAAACGAATCTTAAAGTTTTTCATTTGTGTTAGTATATTAATCATTCATTACAAGTATATATTAATAAAATAATTTTTTTTTATTTAATAAAAAATCAAGCTAATCAAAAATGTGCAAAATGTATTTTTTATGTAATACCATGACTTTTAAAAAAAAAAAATTGTATCGTTACAAATTGATCAAGTATACAGAATAATCGTAAAGCGAAATAGAAAATGACGAAATAAACGAAATTTTTTTCCCCCGCCTGTAAATATTATTTTCTACATTTCCAAATAATTGAGTTAAGTTATTTGTACATAACTGTTTCTATGAATCAATGAAACATTTAAAGTACAAATGGGAAAATAAGAAGAGCAAAATTATTAAATATTCTATATCTCAATCTGGTCATTGAAATTTTATTAAGGCAATATTTTTTTTAAAAACCAAAATTTACTTTTTATTTGAAAATTAAATAATCATATTATAGCATTTCAATATCATGAAATAATACAGCTCACCATTAACATTCATTAAAGTGATCGAAAACACACACACAAAACCCACTAAGAAATCGGAAATGCCAAATCACAGTAACACAACTAATAATAAATAATTTCAATTATGAAGAAAAATAATTACTTTAAAAGGAAAAAAAATGAAACTTGAATTGGTGCATCCTCATATGATTATATACATACAAGCTCGTGTTAAGAAAACAAAACTTATACTCGAAAGAATACGAAGAAATTACATTTCATTCAACTAATTCCGCGGCAGCACGAAAACAAAAGCTCGCAGAATATTCACTTTTTTTCTTCCCAAGTTCGACCAATTCCTTTCCACGACAGTTCCTTTGCATCCCAAGTAGTCTTTTAAAGCCTGGAGACATCCATGGTCGCTAACAGTTTCACCCGATAGGTGTGACAGAAGACGCCAACTTTAATTATATCCTGTGGATGGGTTGCAATGAGAGGGTATTAACTCCCGGCCAGGTCTTTCTAGAGAGGAGTTCTAATTAAAAACCATCTCGGCATGCAGAAAAGGTCGCCGCTGCTCCATGGGAGAAGATTTGAAGAGCCATCGTTTGTGGTTCAGTTTAATTACTCGGAGAGGTGGTGTGCTTATAAACCACACTTTCAGAATAGAAGTACAAGCATTCCTTTAAATGGAGTTACAGTGATGAATCTTTTAGATATAGTACTATACTTCAAACTGAAAAGATTCAGTTACTATTCAACAGAAATGTTGGATTCAGGTAACATTTTTTCTCTCCACCTTCCATTTATATACGGCTACAACGGATTTGTAAAATACACTTCCGGCGAATGTAAATTTAAACCATGATCAGTTAAACGGTTTGATTTAAATTACAGTAAGAAGTACTAGAAGACACATAGGGAGACTTTGATGGCAAGTTCGTAATTTTTGACCATGTTCAAAAAACGTCAATATACGAGTTGATATACCTCAATTTCTTAATTTCCATACCACTTGATAAATATTTTCTACTTCTAGAAATTCTGTTTGTTGATAGGAATATTGCAGCGATCCAAATTATTTGCTTGCGTTAGAAAATGGACAATGCAACGAAAAAAATCAATCAATGCAGTTACTTTTAAAAAATTTAATCCTATTTATTTACATAGTATAAATACACACACGCACTCAGGAACATAGAAAATAGCGCAACAAGAAGGGGTTTCGGATTGAGAAGAAATTTTTCATACATATGATACAAATGAATTTATTTAACCCCAAATTCAAGACAATTTAAAAATATATAATCTATAAAATGAAACAAATACAGTAATCTATACAATGAAACAAAATGCCCCCTGCTGCAGCTCATGCCGATACACGGATCGGAATTTAGTCGACTAGATGTCTTGAAGCAGATGGACACACTAATCTTGAAAAGTCTCCCCCACACACTCCCATACCATGTACAGAGTGTTACGGCAGCATTTGACAACTCAGCTGATAGCCCAAATGCTGTATAGGGGACGATTTCAGGCAACGTAAAGGCCATGGAACAATCTCAACATAACGTAGAAGTCTTGAGCTACTCGAGCTGTTTGTAGACGACATTATATAATACTAAAAAATTGCCTCTTGAAGACCAATTAGGAAAGGTCTCACGTTCCACAAATAGAGTGGATCCGTAGCATAGGCTATGCACCCCTAGACCATTATACCTGCTGTCCGGGCAGCGTGTTGCGAGACACTGTGGTTATAATCGAATCGCTACCCGGGGTGCATCCACACCCGTATCCTTTTATCTTCACCCAAAACGAATCATGATTCCTCACTTAACCAATCTGCAGTATTCTACGTTGCTCTGGCTTGGCATCATAGAAGATTGTAGACTTGAGAGAGAGTCATCGATTTTTCAGTATTGAAGGCGGTGCAAGGAAAAAGATATTGGACTGCAGATTTGCTACCAGAAGGCATCTGAAAATGTTTTATGGAACAACTGGCAGCCTTATATCGCTGTACCGTAAAAAACTCCTGTAGTATCCACGAGTATTTGTTTGACGACATTGAAATGACTGGACGGTCCAGGCCCGATTTTCCGCACGAAAGTATCACCTCGTGCCCACTTCTAACATGTTCTGAGGATACACTCCGAACGAGCGATTTGGCGGTCAATACGATGCGTCAATTCATGCTAATGATCAGGCCTCTCTCAAACTGTGCGAAATGTCTTTATACACGTCTACTAAGCATTCCTTGCGTACTAAAGTTTTCTTAGTGTCGGATCGTGATCGTTACTTCTATGAATCGTCCACTATATGCCTGATTGAAGCGTCTCAGCAGGATGTGGCGAGAGTGAGAGTGAGAGAATATTAACGTCGCACTGATTAGCAACACGAGGGCTTTTGTCGACGGTCCGCGTAATTTTGAACCACGGTCAAGTGACGCGGACGACACCTGAGCTGGCACCACCCTCTCCTAACTACCACACCAACGGGAGGACGTTTGAGCTCTCGACAGATTTAACGTGCATCGCTCCCCTACACGGCGGATCTTTAGTGGTACTAGGATCGAACCCATGACATGCTAGCCATGATCCGATGCCTAGACCACTCGGCCACCGGCCGCTAGAAGATGTGGCACCAAACTTGGAACATTTTTTTACCGGAATCATTCAACAACCTTGATGCCTTCTTGGTGCGCTATTTTCAATGTTAATGCGTAAATACACACATAAGTCGTATATTTTACGAGATTATATGCTGTTTAAAGTCTTGCGTACGTATTTCCGTGAAATAACTTTTCATATGAACGTCTTTTGAAGACTTCCACTTCCGTTAAGTGCCATACACTAATTTTATTTTCAACCAAAACAAATTAATTTTTTGACACTAATGTGACTATACGTGTGAGAAAGCACAATTTACATTTTAAAACCTTGGAATTTATTTTTTAAATCACAAAGTTAAAAAAAAACCAGAGGTAAAAAATCTATAATTGGAAACATTTTCATGAAAAAAATATATTAAAAGCGAAACAAAAAATAAATAAATTATTAAAGCAAAAGGCAAATCCAACTTACCGGAGCATAGATTTCTCTCTACAGTCAAACAAGAAGGTTTAAAAAATACTTAACACACATACCAACGCTTTATTGACCTCTGCCATTTTAAAGACAACCTTCATAATAAATTAATAATACTTAGTGGAAAGCAGAAGCAAAATTAATGAACAATCAAATTTAAGAATATTACTTGAGGGAAAAAAGTGTTTAATTATTTGCATTTTCTTTTCGCCCGCGTTGACTTCTTGACATTCATAGCCTAGAGGGATTTCAAAGCGAATATAATCGTAAAGAGAGAGGGGTGGAAGCAGCAAACATTAAACAGAAGATCACAGTCACTTGTTCCGAGAGTCCATAAAGTTAATTTCTAAAAAGCAATACAAAGCTTAGCCGACTTTTTTTCCCCTATACATCTGATCTAAATATGGGATTATCTTGTTTATTTCTTTCTTTTCTCCTTGAAAAGAACTCATTTATTATGCAATGCAATCTACTTCGTTTGTGAATTTTTTTCCCCTTTTTCCCGAAACAGTTAATTAAACAAGACATCACGACAAGTGTTCATTTCTAATATGTCTTTCAAACTCCATAAAAAATAAATATTTTAAGAATTCACTCTCTCTCTCTAATTGTAATGATAAAATAACAAATGTTCTTTATATAAAAATGGACGTCGAAACTTATCAAAAGTCTTAGTACATGAGATATAAATTCCACAATGCAATGGAATTGTAGAGTTTCTGCATATTTTATTTTATTAATTTTAAGCCATTAAAATTTTTTTAAACAAAAACTTTTGATAAAAGCTCGATATATTTTGCACAAAATAAATATTTTATGTTAAGTATTATGATAAGCATGGGTTTAAAGTACTCCTTATTTATAAAAATTTTTACTCTTAATTTCAATGACCCAATGTTAATAAATAATTTATCCTACAAAAATCTATATCTATATTCTATAAAACAATTACACACATCCCCTTAATAGCGTGGCGGAAAATGTACACGAATCGTTTAAGAAAAATGGCATTAAAATTTTATCATTTGAAATTCGAGACAGAACAAATTATTACTTCAAACAAGTTTCAAAATCAATATATTATAAATTCACAGATAAAATGTAGTTCAGGCGCTTTCATAAATAACTGTGATAAGAATATTATTAGATTCACAGAGCTAAAGAAGTGTTGAATATCAAATTAGAACTATGAAAAGTCAAAAATATCTCTTCTTGGTAATCATACAATTTATACAGCTAAAGCAACTTTACAAAATCACACCTTAGTTTTCTTTTCCCAAGTTGATGGGATAAACCGAGGACTAAAATTGAAGATAAATGGGAACTCCAACTTCCTACCAGTATTGAAAATCCAAGGAACAATTTTATACACCTAGTAAGAAAGAGAAAAACAAATGGATGGCATTACATTTCAAGAAGATCTTCCCCAACCCTTCAGGCCATCCCCTCCCCCGTTTCTCTGGTTTATATACATGGTTGAAAGCATCTAAAGAAATGGAGTTGCATATCACTGAGATTCCCAAAGGGAACCGGTGTGTGTGGTGAGCTATATGCATTAGGTGTACGGAATGCACCGCAACAATTCTTCCTTCGCGTTATTCGCAAAAGTATGCATTAGTTTTAGAACGGCATCAGTGAACTAAATTACATTAAAAAAATATTCACCGAGAATACAAGTGGCACGTACAATCATAAATTAATATATAATCTCTCTTTTTTTAAAAAAATTTAGTAATGGCCCCTATATATATGTGTGTGTATTATAACACGAATAATTACTAAAACCTAAATAAGACAAATAAAATATTTATCACAAGAGATATAACATTATCATTTTGAAGTGAGAAAGAAAAAATGATTTAAAATACATTAGAACATGTTTGTCTTCACGATAGAATTAGATATATAAATATCAAACGACATTATACCAAAAACATTTCTCTTGTACATTGCATGGCATTAAGAAAAAGCCGAAGTAGATTTATTAGTTCCTTTTTATGATACTGGAATCACATGTCATAGAAGTAAAGAAAAAATAGGCCTATACAATATTTTAAGTAATTTAAAAACTTCTTGTAATGTACAGAACGCATTTTAACTAGATTATACATGTTTATTTTAAGTATTTTAACTTTTTAAGCTTTTTCCATGAGACAGGGAAAACATTTAAAACGAAATATATATAAACTTTGTGGGAGGGGGGAAGGTATTCTTTTTTTTCTACTTTACTCTTTAAGCTTTCAATTCAAAGTCAATTTAGAAATTAGACCAGCTATTTAATGCGGCATGGTACAGCAATGCGAAGTTAAAAAGAGGCAATGAAAAGCGTTTTTATATGCAACATTTTTTTTTCCGATCTCAAAGGTTGATGAAATGTAAGGAAAAAAAAATATTACTCAAAGGCAACGAAAGGAATGAAATGCACAGTTATTGATTACACGTAGAAAGAATCACCCCAACCCCACCCTCTTTACTTTTCCATAAGAAACAGATTAAGGGCAAAGAATCAAAAAACAACTGCATGAACCGCTTTAGGAAATAAAAATAGAGTTTTTAGGAAACTAAAATTTTTTATACAGAAAAAAATAGTGATACATAAATAAAAATTTCTTTTCTCTTCATTTTCTACCTTTCTAACATTGCGATTATATATATACATGCAACGAAATAAAAGTTTGTAAGGATTGAAAAAGACTTCTGTGGTACGAGACAAGGGGAAAAAGCAATATTTTTTGGCGAACTTTAAATTAATTTTTTCAGGCTGTACCGTTAGGAGAAAAATACGCTATTCGGAGAATTTGACTTAAGTAGGTTATTTAGAAAAACTTTAAAAAATTAATCGATGTAAATTCTTTAAGTGTTAAAAATGATTCCGTAAGGAAAGAAAATACTTTATTTTTAACGAAAATAAAGTTAACTGAGTTTCAAAGTAAAAACTAAACGTATACGAAGTAAACAATGGGATAGTAAAGAATTTCCCTGATAAAAATATTAAAAATTATAAATTTAATAAGAAATTTTTTGAATTAGAATAATTATTAAAAGGAGGTAATTAAATATATATATATTAATAATACCCCCTACATACAAAACAATATTAAATTTTTGGACCACTTATAGTATATAAAGGAAATTACTAATTGTTCGATGATTCGAATTCTATTATGAACAGCAGCGGTTTTTACTTTTGATCGCCGCGGGTCCCCTTTTATGTATCAGCCTGACATCGTAGATAAGCAAGATTTTAAACATTCTTCCCTGATTCCCAACAAATTGGAAGTAATTTAGTCTAGAACAGCACATCTTTCAATTTTTCCACGAAACCTTTCAGAATCTGAAAGAAGGAAATCCTAACATTAAATGAAAGGCCTTTGCGAACCTCCGGGAAAGGCATTGGGAAGTTTAAGAACCACTACAGTTTAAGAACCGCTGATGTGCGGTAAAACGTTCCCGAATTTCTCGCAGCGCTGCGGAAAAGACAGATCGTAATTTTTAATGTACATAACTCTTCATAATTCTTTAGTAATATCCGTAAATTTATTCTAATTTTTGAAATCCTTGAATAATTCGACATTTTTTGTGACTAAACAGGTCTCTACAAAACATTGTCTACATTAAAATAATATGAATACACGAGAATCTCGAAAATTGTTCCCGAGATCCAAACCCTGCCGAAATGCAGATACAGTAAATGATTACAGAGATGAATCAATGTAATATCTCGCCTCCTGAAATTAAATACGGGTTTATTTCACTGGCCAATTTTCACATTCCTAAAGAGTTTAAAATTTAAATTTATATAAACTAGTAATAGGAAATAGTACGAGATTAGGATGAATATTTTCCTTGGGAATTAACCAGAGCCTCATCAAGCCTTATAAATAAATTTGCAATTGAAATTTTTCAAAAAATGTTCAGTTTAAAACGTACGGTTTTTAATTCATAACTCCAAAGAAAAAATAAATAAAAGGGGGGGGGAGCGCATAATATTTTAAAATATATATTAGTGTGGACTGAGAAAAACGGTTTTTCTCATCCTTGCTATATCCCTGTAAAGCTACCTTTCTTCTACTAAGCCAAAAATTAATAAAATAAAAATATTTTTGGTCAATTTTTTTTTATAATCACTTAATTTACCAATGTTGTAACCAATTGTTCTGAGTATGACATTTGGTATATAATGATTCGAGGGGGACGGGGATAAAACTTGGTAATTCAAAATATTTACTGATCGCACGAAAAACAAAATTATTAAATGAAACTGTATTTTTTAAATAAATTTATTGGGTCATTTATTTCCTAAAACTAGCAATATTTTGTAATTTTATCCAACTTTACCTTTCTACAGTTAATGAATAAAAATTAATAAATAACATACATATTTTTTATTGAAAATAATACCCTTTGAAGTTAGATTTCAAAGAAAATCCGGACATAATAGAGGAAATGAAAGTAGAAGTGTCACGAACAGTTCATACGTTTGACGCTTTGCTTGTGATTAGCCTTGGTAGTTTTAGGCTGCTTTAAAAACGGAGACACTCTCGCCGAATCTTCAAGTTTTTTTTGTTTTTTTTTTTGTTGTCATTTAGTCAATGGACTAAATTTATGTGACGTCATAATCACATGATAATTTTAAACCACGTGTTTTTAGCCAATCAAGTTCAAAAACACATGTGACGTCATAGTCACGATAAATACAATTATCTATTTTCAGCAAATCAGTTCATGCACTTCGTTGTTGCCAAATTACGCTTTTTACAGAAACTTTTTTTTAAAAAAGTTAATATTTGTCACTTTATTTAAGAGTACATGTATAAAACAAGACTTTTTTTCTTTAATTTTAAAATCTTTCTGCAGAAATTTCTTTTTATAATTCTTGAGCATCTTTACCCAATTATGCAATTTGAAATTTTACCTAAGTTTTACGAATAGAATAAAAACTACAAGCTAGTTTATTGACCGTTTTGAATTCGATGTAGAACACGTGCTTATATTATCATGTGACCGTCATGAATTTAGTCCATTGCCAACATTCGTGAAATGTTTTTACTTCTGTTTTCACATGCGTTTTGAATGCTGAGTGTTATTGTGTCTGAGAAGTATAATAAAAACGGCTAAGTGTAATAAAATCCTTACTAGAAAGATATTTAAGTGCCCAGTATTCAGTAATATAATTGATTTCTGCCAAATAAGTTTCCTTTCTACAAATAAGTCATAATACACTGTTTCGAAAAACGACATGAGATGTCACTTCGCTCCCATAACAAATATGTGAGTTTTTTTAAAATAGCTGAAAAGATGTGACTTAATGAAGTTAAACATTCGTACAAAAAACTTCTTGTGGTTTTCGAGTACAGAGTAGTACAACTAATTAATAAATACCATGATAATTGTAATAAATTAAAAATGTTCCTCTATCGTGTTATAAACAGAATTTAATTCACAAAAAAAAGATTGACGCCTTTCAAAAGAAATATGCTCTTTCTGATGTAACAATACGTAAACACTCTATTATCATGGACTGAACTTGCCAAAGAAAGCCTAAGTTTGTATAAGAGCATGATTTCAAATATAACTGTCTTTGAGAAAAAGTCAACCGAATTCTTTTAATCGAGTTTCGTTTATGGTCATGCAAAAAAGTATTGGCTTAGGAAAGTTAGGATTGTTGGATTTATACAAGAAACGAAAACGTAAATTAGTAAATAGGTTTGAAAGCAAAATAAAGAGCAAAAATCCCCGGGCACATCAAGAGTTTTTAGAAAAAAACTCAACTTACAAATCGAAACATATTGCCACCGAAAACATAAAAGAACACGGAGGTCCTGATATCTCGGAGAAAGATACTAAAGATAAATTCCAGCCTCCGGTATGGCAACAACAAAACAAAAACACCCCGAGGTAAATGAAACAGACTAAAAAAGATCATTGTCCGATGATCCATATGGAGTCTCTGACCGATTAACAGCTGAATTTTCACCATCTTTTCTTCAAGATTATTCTGTGATAAATGAATCAGATTAAAATATCCAAAGCTTTCTTTGTCACACACAAATGGTGGAACACTGTGTCAAATTGTGATCGAAGCATCTCGGTAAGTGTATGGTGATGAAGCAAATACTGCATTATCATCACAATTTTTTTAATTTTTTTTATCAAGATTAATAATGCCTGAATTTTTTCAAAAATGTTATTTTAAAGTACATTATTTGAATAAAAATACTGAGCAGCTTTATGAACTACACTTAAAAATAGGTCCACACAAGAAGTTAAAATATTCAAAATGAAAAATATGGATATCTTTTTTTAAGTTCTGTTTGTTAAAGCTAAACAGGTAAAGTTGGAAATGTTAAATAAAGTTATGATATATTGCTAACTTTACAAAAGAAAAAAAAAGCTTTTCGAATTTACAGGTTTTAAACTAGTTTCCAGGAATCCTAACATCCGAAATTTCCCATTTAAAATAATAATTTTTTGAAATTGGTCGGTGAAATAATTATAAAAAAAATTCACAAAAACTAGCGAAATTTACTATTTTTCAAAACTTTTAGAGCGAAAGATGTTTTCTTATCCAAGTTATAGCAATAAAAACAAAAAATAAAAAGTCGGCTTGCCTTAATTATAAATACATAACAGTTTTGTATTTTGGTTTGGTACATTAATTCTAGATTCTAATATGCAAAACTTTATTTCCTTCTGACCTGTAGAATATATTTACTAACAAACCATCATTGTTTTGCTTTAAGGTAATTATATATGTATACTTTTGCCTTGGAAGTCAGCGACTGGTCGGAGACTCTCTCAGTTTCTCTCTCTCTTTTTAGTTATGTACTCGAGATTAAACTTTCCAGGACCCTTTGAATAGTTGATTTCAAGCGACACTTTAAAGTAAATCTTATGACTACATAAAATCCAATAAATCAATAACTTCCGATTTACCAGAGTATTTAAGGAATAAAACTGGCACTAGTCTCTGACAAATGGCGTCAATTCTAAAGCGCCATTTTAGTCCAGCTAATACGAAAGTGTTGCACCCGGGGGTACCACAACGCCACCTGGAAAGTGCCTATTGACACTCATGTCGTGATATACTCACCGGAAGTAAAGCTCCCGAGATGACGCATTACAACACATCACCGTATATATATGGTGGAAGTTTTGAGAGAAGTGAACCTTTTTCACAAGAAAAGTGGGAAATAGGCCATTTGAAAGCTTAGAGGACTCTTCGTGATCAATAACCCATCGGCATGCGCTTAAAGTGGCCCGAGGGGATCCCGAGTTTTGTTTAGAACCAGTCACTCGAACATCTATCCATCAATTCCGCCTTAGATGCTGATGTTGCCACCATCTTCCTGAAAGCTGTCGAGCAATAAAATTCTACATTTAGGGGATTCTTTTGGGTGCGAGGGAGTAGCCGAAGATAGCTGGAAAACGAATGAAGTTCTGTCACTTTCCCCTTTAATGTCTTTTTGCAGTTTATAAACTACTTCTGGCAATTTAAGTATAAATGTTGGATTAAATTTATCTTTATTTCAGGTTGTGATAGTATAAATATATTTATTATATAATAAGTAGAGGGGATAAGAAAGACTGTTCTTGTTAAGAAAAGAAAGAGGGGGGGGGGTAGTCTGAAATAATATAGTTTTGCAAATTGAATATAAGAAAGTATTTTCCTTATTAAATGCATGTGCCCTCATAACGAGTAAACAAGCATATATGCAAAGTTTTCTTCTTGTTGTTGCTATGAAAAATGGTTTGACAGTGTCACTTTTTTTAAAAAATAAAAAAAGTATGTTAAAATATTGTAAATCCACAGAAATGCTTATTAACATAATGTTTGATTTTTAGCAAATTATTATTTTTTAAATTTGAATAGTTACCAATGTATCTAAACAAAAAAAAAAAATGTTTGAGGCTTAAAATTTGGATTTTTGGTGTGCCAGGCATCATACTATTCATATCTTAGTCGGAATATAAATTTATTTCTTAAAAGAAAACAAAAAATAATTTTTCGACAAACATGTATATAATTTATGCTCAGCACAGGAGACACAGGTAACAGAGAATTTTTCAAACAAAAATCGAAAAGTATTAAGTATAAAATTCTAAGATAACACAACTGAGCTCAATAATAATTTTAAAAAAAGATACTCGGTTCAATTTTAAATTACCAAATAGAATTCTTTGTTTTAATTAAAACTTTGCTGAATCTTTACAGTGAAAGGAAATTGTTCTCATTAAGCTGCGCGTATTGCTCCGCCTCCTTAAGAATTCAAAAGGAGTACAATTAAATAACAATCAAAGATTGTATGATCAATTACGAAATACTTTTTGAAAAAAAGTCCTCTGGAAAAGAGAAAAGCGACTTATCATTTTTGAATGATTAATTCAATTACACAAAGTGTTCCATCTCCAAGGAAATTGTCAAAAACAGATGCCATATAGAGATCAAGTCGAATGGAAAATTCATTCCAAGATGCAATACTTTCCACTCCTAACCTAAGAGTCTGTCTTTTTTTTTTTTCCTTCTTTTTTATTTATTTTTTTAATGAACACATTTCAATTCGATTCGGATCCACCGCAGCATCTGACAGATGGCAAATCAATTCGTCTCTTAGGGAATTCTTTCCAATTTTAAAATCTCTCCCCCCTTCTTTACGCCTTTCTCTCGCAGCACGTTATATATGGCTCTCATATATCACACTTCGGCCGACGAGATAAGACACGAGGAACTTAGGTTAGGTGGAGAAAAGGAGAGGAAAAAATAAGAAAAGAAAGAGTAAAAGAAGGAAAGGGAAAGCTTCTTTTTCAATTTGTTCCCAAACGAAACGAAAAAGTTCGGGAATTGAAGGATTCCATCTATTGGCGCCTCCTTTAGCTAGGCCAGGAGGTGTCGGAACTTTTTCATTCGTCTGCAATGTTCGGCGTATCGTGAAAGCTCGACTCTTGCTAACGTCCGCGGCTTCTTTTTTCCTCGACTTAAAAAACGATGGATGGCTTCCAGTCTACCTACTCCTCTTTTCATACCTGATTGCTGCTCTCCTACAGTGAAATAGTTTCTTCTTCCCCTTCTTTCGCCACTTTATTTGCAGATTTTTTTTCTTTCCATGCTTTTTCAAATATAAGAGGAGTGAGTTGCTTAGAAGTTTTCGCATCGTTTACGCCTATTGGGTACAAAAAGCTGAGATCAAGCAGACTAATGTAAAAAGGTGAAGTGGTAAATTGCCTCCAAATGAATCGTATCTTTTGCTTCCTTATTTTCCTCCTTCGAATCTCTTTTGGCGGGATCGGCCAAAGTGTGCGTATTGTTGATCTTAGCTTTTAACTGCCAAGGATGCAAACATATTTTATGTTTACCTTTTTTTTTTTTTTTTTTTTTTTTTTTTTTTTTTTTTTTTTTTTTTTTTTTTACCTTTTTACTCAGTGTGACGTCTGCGAAGTTTCCACTCAGCATATATATGTTTATTATAAGGATCAAAATTGAAAGCTGGTACAAAAAGTAGCAACGCTTTAAAATTAAACATGTGTGTGTGTGGTTTCAATTTTAAAAGTATTTGTAACAAAAATCGCAGTTTTTCAATTTTATTTACCCCTTTTTCCACATTGAGCATAAAATAAAGCTTGAATATAGGTTCACATAAAGTGTTATAAGTTAAAAACTTATAGATAAATAATTAATTGAAAAATATAGATCAACGAATTGAAAGATGCAAATGGCTCATAAACTGGAGAATGTTAAAATGTTTTTTTGTTCGACAGGACGACTCGATTGACCAATTATATGTATACAGCTTCTTAATATTAATAAACATATTATATTTATCATGAAAATTTCAATGAATAAAATGAATGAAAAAATACATGAAACAGGAAAAATACTATTTGCTCTGAAATTTCTCTTTCAAATAGAATAATATAAATATTTTTACTAAAATTTATCTAAATTACATACCAAACAATTCAAAATCAAATTTTGGGCAATATAGTACCATTATAGTTAATAGAAACAAAATATATATGTAACAGTAATGGTAGCTTTAAAACATAACTATAAGAGATACATTTGTGAGAAAGTTTTGTGAAAGGTAAAATGAGTAAACTAATATACAGTTAAACTAATATAAAATGCATACTCGAAAAACTAGAATAGAACACTCGAAAAAACATTTAATTAGTTTATTATTTCAATCAAATTAATTTTAAAAATGTTTTCAAATACCAAATTGAATATAAAGTTTGGGATAAAATTCGGAACGCATAATAAATTTCGAAAGAAAAAATAAATAATAATTTGACCAGATCTTAATCTGCCTCTGATTGATGTCAATTATATACAAACGCTAGAGAGAATAAATTAAGTTTTACAATATCAAGAATATATAAATAAATATAAAAACAAATCATACAGTTTTCAATAAAATAACGCCCCCCCCCCCAAAAGGCTGGAGTATTTAAACTTCTGAACAACTTTATTTCATGATAATACTTCGATTCAGATACTACATATTTTGAGCTCAGAATTTAATTTACTTTTAGTTCCCTTCAAAGTTTCCCAAGCATTATTTTAATATTAAGTGATTATTTTCTCTGACAAATTTACATATGAACCAATGGAAAATTTACAAGTTTCGAAGCATAGTCGTACAGTTTTAATATAAATTTTGCAACAAATGCTTTACCAAATCAAACAATGGAACATAAAATAATCAATTTTAAAACAGCTAAAACTGTTTATACATTTCAGCTTTTACACTAAAGGGTAAATATTTTTTTAAATATAACATTTCGAATTAAATCTGTGGATTGTAGATGGCGTGTAGTCCATTTAAATAGTTTCATAAATTATAACTAGTAATTTTTATATCTTTTTACCCGATCTTTTCCCCCTACAACTAAAGTGTAGAATATCTACCACAGAATAACGATGAATTTATTAAATTAATTTATCCTTCCCACTTATTCTACATGTCCTCGAAAGCAAAAGTAATGGGAAATTACATTCATCCAAGGAAAATTATCCATAAGCATTGGAAGGCAGAAAAATTCCGGAACGGGAGCACCTGAGGCCCCATGGGCGAGTAATGGATGTGTGGCTACAGAGAAAAGGCAGAAGGATTACCGAAGATTATCGCTGATAAGGCTAGCAAAATCGACCTCGCAGGAAATGACCCAGAAACGCCACTGGTAATGCACAAGAACAATCAATACTATAAGTTGGCGGTGTTCTAAGAAGGGATATATAAACTGCTACAGCCTTGGAACAAATAGAATTCATAAAAGGAAATATGTATTTGGGAAAGAAGAATTGTTTCTGGGTGTAATGCAAACATGATCAAGTCCTGCTAAAGAAGGCGGGTTTCTGAGACGTAATTACATTTAGAAATGAATGCGATCATTAATACAGTTTTATTTAATGCTACTGCGTTCTTTTTGAAAGGTTTTTGTATTTTTTAAAAATAAAACTTCAGAAATTTGACAAATTAACTCAAAGAATAAAAAGTTAATTCAAATTATTTATAAACAGAGAGAGAGGCGGGAATGTATTTTTACACTTTTAAAAAAATAAGCAATTCCCTTACGGTTTTCATGAAGAAAAATAATTAATAATAATCACTTATGGTTTTTTTATGTCGTATGAAGAAAATGCCAGTTTTTTTTTTTAAATGAAGGGTAAACAAGACGGTGTTACATCAATATTTTGCGTCATTCTTGTTTGAAAATGGCTTCATCGCAAGAACAAGCGTGAGCTGAAGTGTGGTTATCAAATCTAAATCTGTAACACAGGTACAGTGTAAATTTTGGACTATACATATATATATCTACAATAGAAATCTAACTTGAAGGGACATAATTTATGAATGGCATAAAAAATTAATAACAGGTTCTGTATTCGGAACACCAAAATCTAAAGTTTTTAAGCTTTGTTCCTCAGGAATGTGAACCAATATCTAATTCCTAACACTAATAAACTAATAAGTCAAATTACAGAGTTAATTAGCTTATTAATTTTGCAATACTTCACGGAACGAGGTTCTAAAAATTGTAGATTCGATATGTTATGCGCGACTAATGGTGCATACGTTGAAATCATGTAATAAAAACATTGTAAAAATTTCTTATGAAATTTTCTTTACGGGATATAAAACCCGAAAGTGCATGTAATAATTTGTTAATCAGTGATTATTTTTATAAGAGTAAAGACACAATTTGGAAACCTTGTGTTTGTTATATATAAGTATTAAATATATAATATTCAATTAGAAAAATAAAATTAAAAAATTAATATTATTAGTGAAATTATAGTTTTTAACACAATCTTATGATAAAAAATCTAACACCCGAATTATTACTCATAGTTAAAAAAAAAAAAAATGCTGGAAAACGCACGCTATTTCCTAATTTAGTATTTAACAATAAAAGCACACATTTTAATTCAACATTCTTGAATTTAATCTACATTTTTATACTTAGCCTCATATATATTAGACACCAATAGTGGACAAAATAAAAAGGGATTTTTATAAATTATATTTCAGAGAAAGAAAAAAGGAAAAAAAAGGAAACAAATTTGTCTATACTAGAGAAATCGAAACACCGATTGTTTTTTTAGTTCTAAGAGTAATGGAAAACAAATACAAATAATTCAAAAACCATTCGGCGGCTTCCTTTGAACCAACCGAGTAAACACAAGACTTCAATTCCAAGCACAGCATCCGGAATCTGTACTGGTGGTAGAAACACAGAAATAAAAAACCCAATAAGAATGTTTTGAGAAAAGAAATTTTAGAAAATACAAAGAAATAAGGTTTAACCTAGAGACCATTGATTTTTTTATATGACATCAAAATGCGCACTTTTTGTGAGACAGTTACCTAAAAATGCAGTACATTTTTAAAAAAAATACCAAATATATAATTTAAGCAGAATAGAATAAAACCGAGCATTTAAAACACTATGAATAATCCAGAAACTATTCACATTTCCATGATTCTAATAAAAGATTTGAAAGCAAAATTAATAAATTTGATAACACAGGGATAAAATTTTCAATAAATCACATACTAGAAGAATAGTCAAGTTATTTTTAATTATTTAATACTTTAAGAAATACTGATAATACTTAACGTAAATTAAGACTTGAATAGAGAAATGTTTTTGCTTGTCCAAAAGAATTCTTAAATTTTTTTTATTTGAAACGAAAAACATCCACTTTGTTTAGGAACAAAGCCATCAGTAAAAAAAAATTTTTTAAATCCTGAAACACACACGAAAATATTTTCTTTTTCTAAATATTATTTTAAGATTTTCAGATGTAGCTACAAAATGTGTCTAAATATTGAATTAAAATCAATGAATCCAGTTTGAAATGTACATACTGTATATTTAATACTGAGCATAGCTTAAATAAATCGTTTCAGAAAACATTGAAAATTTTAATTTGACTGGGAATTACATCAGTATAAGCAATTTTAAATGAGAAATTCATATATCAAATAATGGAGCACGAAGAGTTTTGAAAATAAATTAATAAAAAATATTACATATGTTTAACTCTCAATAAACTCTACTTGGCAGATTAAAATGACTTAAATACTAAACATAAAATATATCATTGAGATTTTGAGAACTTAAATGATGGATATATTGCATTATTATTAACACTACTAGTTAAGGGGCAGCTTGTAAAGTTATATAAATGCGGATTTCAATCCGTTAAACATATGCTGTTAAATACCGGGTACGCCGAAAGTTCGTTTAAACTTTAAAAATTCATTTTAAAAAAGGAAGAAATGATGATAAAGAAGTGCGGTTTGCAAGAAAAGGCTCACAAGGTTGTTAGAATAATTTTGTTAGTAGGAAAAATATTTCCGGTCGTGCCATCAGTAAATCAAAGAGGTGAGTTATATCTGTAATAAGCTTCAAGCAGAATGGCGTACTATGCCAATCCAGTAAAACGATTCTTATTAACTACCTTTGGTGAGGACAGAGTGATTGGTTGAGGTCGAAAGATTACATGGCCGCCTTAGTTGTGTCGGACAATGTTTGAAGGTATGTTGAACCGCTATTATTGCAAGAATAAATGAATGGAGCGTACTGTTGTCCTTTACATTGTGTTTCAAGTTGTCACAGTGCCCACTACCACTGATATTTATAACTCAAATTTTTTACCGCTAACAAAAAAAAATCCCTTTTTCTTGCAAACCGCACTTTATCATAATTTCTTCATTTTTTTATGAATTTTTAAAGTTTAAACGATCTTTAGGCGCCATCTGTATGTACGAGTACTTGAATAAAACTGAAAATTCAAAGAATTAGTGTTACTAAATGATCAGATAGGAATACTAAATGATCAGATCTAGTGAATCAAATACCGCGAAAAAATAATAAATAAAGCATGGAATAAGGGTAGCTCACAAAAAAAAGAAGTAAATATTCGTTTTCAATAGAAACATTTTTTATTAACAACAACGATAAAAATTGACGCTGAGTGCCAATTTTCAGAGCTACTCCTCTGAAACAAACGATCCCTCATTTACTGCACGTGCTCATCCCTAAACTTCGAACAAAGAAGAATAATTTTCGAGCCGTTCAAGCTTAAGTATCGGAATCATTCCTCAATTTAGATAAATGGCTGAGTAAAAACGGTTCCCAGTCAGCTCATATACATCATCGTTGTCGGTGGATAGCTAAAAGTGATTTTCAAGTTCGCTCTACGATAACAGGGGACGGAAAGTGTACAATCGATCTTCATAAATTAATATTTCTTCCCGGCTCCAGTTGTTATTGGCCGCCAAGATAGTTCTCATTGTAAGGGAAACCTGGAAAGATATGTCTTGTGAGGTACATTCATTTTGTGGGACTGACATGCGCTAACTGAGGGCAATCGATACCAAACCCGAGTACACTAAAGTCCATGTGCGAACTCGCTGCCAGCGTCGCAGTCATTCGTCTCTGTCGAATGGAAAAGCGGACTGAAATGGCAGGAATTAATATAACAAAAGCGGGCAGCAGAACGATTAGTAATACCTCGTGATTGCGGATCATGTCTAGCCATCGCAAAGGGAAAAGGCGTATTTATTCATGAAGGCTGAAATTGAAAAGGATATGTTGCACAGATTCAAATTACAGTATTGAAGAATCACACCAGCTGCCTTTCGGTCCAATACTGGCGACAACGCAACGTTGAGTTTATATAGAGCTGTTCGATAATGAGGTGTGTTTCAAATAGCAGTTAGTACCACAATTTGAAAAGTGCTTTTTATGAACACGACTAATTGAAAACATTAAATTTAGAAATAAGAAATTCAATTCATATAAAATAACATATTACCTGCGAATAAATTATCCAAGTTATTCATTATATCATTTAGATGAGGGGTGACCAACCCAAATAACCTTGCGGGCCACTTCAGAGAAACATTATAATCCCGTAGGCCGCATATAAAAATATATATCTTTATATTAAAACTTGGACCCTCACAAACATTTATTGGATTAAAACAGAGGCAAAGTGATAAAATAAAAACAGTTAGGGATTTATTTGTAACAAAACACTACATAAAAACAAAAATGCTGCAAAAAATACTCGCATTTTGTATAGTTGTATTGAATCTCGTGGGCGGGTTGGCCACCCCAGATTTAGGCCATTGTACTGTATGACTGAAGGATCATGTTCATTTAAAAAAAAATTTACAGTGCAGAAGAAACATTCAGCTTATTTCTCATATCCCGATCAGCATCCAGACAGCCTTTCGTTAGCCAATAAAAATATGTACAAAAATCATATAGAAAGATTTAAACACTTTTTGTAGCTTCTAAACACAAATTGTTTTCTTAAAAGAAAATAATATCACAAATGAAACACCGATACCTTTTGATTAACAAAAATCCAGTTATAACTAAGCAAAGCAATGTGCTAGAGATTGTATACATAAGAGAGAAAAATTTTAATACATTTTAATAAACTTGTTTTTTGTGGGGGGGGGGGGATTTGATGTTTTAAAGCAAATACAACGATGGTGTAAGGAGCAGAAAAGGGTCATCTTAAAAAGGAAGGCTATCGAAACAAAGATTCATACGGTGAATAAAATTAATCATTTGAATAAAAATCACACAAAGAGAGAGATCAATAACATCTTTTTTTAAAATATGTATCATCTTAAAAATTTGCTTTAAAAAATAAATTCAATTATCTATTAAGAGTATGCATAACATTTCACAAAGATCCATAATGACAAAAATTAAAGCAAATAGACCAAAAATATTTTATAAGTTTCAAAAATGAGCTTTTTACTTAATTTATGAATACTTTACACTTTAAGAAAAACGTATTCTTCCGAAGATTCTTTATGTATTATAATCATTTTGAAAGGCGAAAAAAAAAAGAATTAAAGACGACCAATAGTTTTATACGATTCCTTAGTAAAATATTTCATGAAAATAAGAAAAAATTGGGTTTTTACATGGATAGAAACTCATAATTTGAAAAAACTCAAAATAATGAAGAATTAGTTTTATTTTCTTGTACGTAATATAACTTACAAGAAAATAAAACGTAAACCAATATTCCTTTCGAAATATTTCCTCATATCAACACGGCAGTTCAGAAGATAGAAAGGAATTTTTTTAATTTCAAAATACTAGTTGCTTCTTTTTTGAAAGCATTTGAGTTTGCATAAATCAGCAAATATGTTTTCATGAAATTAAAAAATCATCTAGTTTGATAAAAAAAAAAGAATGCGTACTTTATAATAATCAAATTAAATAAATGATTTTACTAACTAGACATTAATTCCAAGTATGCAAGAACAAAATTCAAGTATCTATTCAACAAGAGAAAATTAAAAATGATTGGCTCTAATTAACAGAATTTTAAAACGAAGATCCCCTCCAGAGGATATTTATAAACCATCTCTACCTGTTTGCCTTCATAAACGAAAGAGAAATTTTCTCAGCCGATTGAACAAGAAACAAATATGTTCCTAGAAACGACCCCATGGATCTTAGGATAGCAATCAGGCGCATTTATGTCTTTTGATCATAATCGTTTTCCGACTATAAAACCCGTTAAACGACTATACCATGTCAAAGGAATTTCGTTAAAGAGACAAGTTGTGCTTAGTGCATTTAGTAGAAAAGGGATCCTAAAACGCTTTAACGACAATGACGGCTTACTGCAGTTAAAACGAAGTCCCATCTCGAAGATGACATGGGAAAACAAAATTGTCCGATCGTAAACTATAAAAATTCAGGAGAAAGTTGAAAGGACAGCGAGAGAGAGAAGAATGATAGAGGTAATTTCCACATTAAAGGATGAAGCTTAAGTTTATTGCCAGTATCATCAAAAGTACTGATATGTGTGGGTGTGTATATCTATATTGTACGTTGCGCTAAGGAGATCATGAAAATATAAATCACGAAGGAAAAAAAATGTTTTTGCTGACTCGCTGTTTTTATGCAGGAATTACACGTTAAAGTTGTCCTAACGTGTTTTTAATTCTCATAGGAGAAAATTTTTTCTGCAATAGCCAATTTAAGATGAATAATATGAATTTCATCTTTAAGAGTCTAATGATTTATAGTGCAGCGGGTTCTCCCATGTATTTCTCTAAATCAACCTCTGGGGCTTATTTACTACGATGCTTGATATGATAACCTCGCCTTGTGAAGGAACCATGGTATATGCAAATGAGCAAAAATATTTAAGTATAAGTTCAATGGAAAGGAAGAGGAAGGGCAGATGAAAGAAAGAGTAAAATAAAAATCGTTATAAAAATGTTACTGAGGCTGGAAAAACCTCTCCAGAAGAGATTCAGAGAGAGTATATATCAATCGAATCCTATAATTGGAAGTCTATTATTTAAAAATCGCAAGAAAAATTACATTTTATTATAGTCCTAATTTGATAGTCCAGTTAAGTTAAACATCTCTCACACATCTATTTTTATATTAATTATTCAAAAACTAAGTCTAATACTTATTGAACGCATGGATCTTACTAATAACGAAGCGACACAGTGAAAATGAAAAAATTTAATTAAATATACCTGAAACGAGAAAGTCGGATTTCAAAACTATCAATGCTAAATAAACAAAAATTTAAAATTAATATACGATTTTCGTAAAATAGAATACGTTGATTAGCTTAAAAATTTATACCAAGTTAAACTTTTCAGTCTTTAGTTAATTTTTTTAGAGGTGACTGGGAATTCTACAAAACTCTACAAAAGCATATTTACTATAGAACTTCCCTCATCAAATTCACAGTTTTTCGGGGGAATGTCAAGTAAGAAAAAAAAGAATATATATATGCTATTCTTGTAAAATTTAAAGTCGAATGATCTAAATAACTGGAACTTCAAGAAAAATTATGTTTCCCATAGTCATTGGTTTCAAAATAATAAAAAAAAATGTAACACAATAGTTAAGTTTGATGTAAGTTAATGAGATTTTACAAGTTTAATAATTCAGACACTGTTTTATTTTATAACTTCAACGATATGTTTTGTAACTTCTGCTGTATTATTTGTCCTTTATTTTATTTGTCTTATTTCGTTTGTTTTACTTATTTCTGGAAGAATCATGCGCAGTGGCGCACACAAGGGGAGGACCCTCGAGTTAGGACCCCTTTCAAAGCCCTTGATTTTTTCTCGATTGATTATAATTCTATGTATACAGTATGCAAAATTAATCAAGAATTTATCAAAAATTGATTTTATTAATTAATGCTAATTATTCAATAATTTTAAATTGTTTACTGTTTGTTTTCGAAAATTGACAAAATTAAAGAATACGTTGGGCGGCGTCTTGGAGCATGATACGAGAATAGTGGACTTTCAACCCTGAGCCCCCCACCCCCTGAAAAATTCCTGTGTGCGCTACTGTCCATGCAATGTATGATGCACGGGTATTTCTTCAGTTTTAATAATAATATATATAAATTTTTATCTAAACCATTATATGTTCCGTTTATTAATTCAAAATTATTTTTAAAATAACATTTACAAATAAATATAGTACTATCTATGGTAAAAGAGCTGAAAAAAGAAAAAAAATATTTCACAAAGAAGTTTTGAAAATGAAAGGATATTAATGAAAGAAAATAAATTAAGACAAAATCTTGACAACAAATTACACACAATTCGTCCTTAAATTTTTCTTCTAGAGAATACTTTTCTAAAAATTTTAGATGTACGATTTTAATTAAGTAGATTAAAATAAACTTCTCCTTTTTCAACTGCAAGTTATTTTTAATTAATCAATCTTCGTCACTATAAATTCAACAGAGCCGAATTTTTAAGCTTATGGAGGAAAAAGGCATAAATTTTACTTTATTAAATTTCAAATACATTACTTTTTACTTAACTCTAATATTTTCCTATAGGTTTTTAATTTATTAATAAAACACTTTTACTTTTTAAAAGTTCGATAAAAAATTAAATCTTTTAAGATAAAAAATTTAAATCTAGGAAAACCTAATTTTGTTCTTTTATAAAATGAATGTGTATTAATTGTGCATTAGTTAGAATTTCATTCTCATACAGGGCACTTGAAACTAAAGAAAGGTAATGTAAAAGAGACGTAATAGCACAAGAACTATAAAAATAAGAACATCCAAAAATTCAATAAAAATATTCATATAACACTAAAATTCAACAAAAAAAAATTGCCGATAATTTTTTTATTTTATTTTAACTATGGCACATTTAAAAAGTAGAGAAAATTGCTATAAATAAAAAACGAATGCAAGAAGAATTCTACATTATAGTCATTTCTACTTATTTAAAAACTCACGAATATTATTTAAGAAACAAATCAGTAATACACTAAGCAGGAAGCAAATATAATCTAATATTCACCACAAATTTAATAAATTCCAGAAAATAAAGTAAAGGATCAAATTTGTATCTAAATTAAATTCAACCCTGTTCAATCAGTCTCAGTTTGACTTCCCACATTTCCTTTCAAAAATAAATAAGTCATTTACTTAAAAAAAAAAAGAAATCTCCGAGAAACATTTGTAATCCATGTAAGATTTTAAACACATTTCTACAATGATTTTAATTAAAAACCTACATACATAGACTTAAATGAATTAATGTTACATATCTATACCAACTTATGTAACAAAATAAAGGGAGCTCCAATGAGAAGAAATTCAACGCGATCCGAGTATGACCAGGGTTTCCATCCTTCAAAAAAAAAGGAGCAGTGTAGAGGGATAATTAGACAAAGCATCTGTGCAGCTAGGATCTGAGAAAACACTTGGGAGTTATGTGAGAACGGAAGACAAAATAGAAGCAGGGAATACATTTATTGATCGGAAAGGGGTTCAGCAGGGTTAAGAACAAAGAGTTACGTCATCTACCATCTAATTGCAAACAATCGAATGAATGTTAAATATGCATACGCTGAAAAGCAGAGAGATTAAGGTTCAGCGTGTAAAATTTTGTACTAAGCCTTATGATCAAAATTGAAAAATTATGCCCAGAATTCGTGTATTTGAAGGAATTTCGGTATACTTAACTTTGCAATTTCTAGAATCGGAGTTGCTTATTAGTAATAGACATGAATAACGTTTATTGAATTATTATCATCCGATTATACAAAACGATCAAATACCGTGCAGAAATGTTGTAAAAATACCAATGTAAAAACATACAATTAAAAAACATACAAACAAAAAATGTCTTTTATAACATCTACTTTATGCTTAGAAAAATACGTTTCGAAAAACATATTTATATTTACTTTATTTAATAAGCTACAAAAAAAATTAGTTTCTAATTTTTTTGGTTAACGAAAAACATACTTTCCCTAAAATGTTCTTGATCGCTTTTTACCGTTTTCTTGATAATTAATTGAAAACACAATTGAAAGTGAATAAACAATAGTATGTAGTGCGATCCATAATTTAAATTTAAAATAATAAGCTAAGAAATTTCTCAATTTTTTACCTCAGTTCTTTTAGGGGGAGAATCTTTAAAAATGCTTTATCGAATTTTACGGTATTGGGAAAGGCGGGGAGCGGGTAATTTAAATATTTATTTTTCAATTTTCAACAATTCGATTGAACATTGAAGAAAAACATTTGCAATTCCTTTTGATTTGGTTTCTATGATAAATGGCGTGAATTATAATAATAGTGTATTTGAAAATTTCCATTCGCAAAAAAACGTTGAGTTAGTAACAATTCAAGTTTGATTATAAATTAAACATGTGCACTGAATTCTAAGAAAAGTTTATACCAATCAATACAATTTTCCGCAAAATGTTTCTAGAATACAATACATTGGTGACAAATACATTTTCTTATGGAACATAAGCACAAAAGCAATCAGGTCCAATACAGCAAGACCATGATAATGATATGGTCAATAAAAGAAATGGAATTCTCTTTATAGGAGAGCTTTATTGTACAAATTCATTAATTATCATTGCAAATTAAATTATTTTCCAAATTTCGATGTGATTTTTCCCTTTTAACTGCATTTTTATAATATATTTCAGCCACATTAAACATCCTTAAATGATTTAGAGAGATTTGGTGAGATTCTTTGAAGACTTGTTTCCCCCTTTATTTAAGATTACACAGTACACTACAAATCTGAAACATACCAAAAAATTTCTTTTTTGCATTTTCTTGTGGCCCATATCATTCTGCAGTTTTCCACCAAATTTCAAATTTGATAATAAATTAGTTTTTCAGATATTTGAAGTTTACTGGGCTTAGGTTTTGGTTTTATTTCAAAGAGTTTTTCCATTCTAAAACTGAAGTATGATCAAAAATATTTTCAAGAAAAATCAACTCTTACAGTGTGAAATGGTTATTAATTTCGATTTTTATTACTGAAATCATTTCTGCTTGATTATGTTTTGAGTTCTCATAGTTAATTAATTCAGATCGACGTCAAAAACAATTTTTGACTTAAAAAATAGTTTATGTAAATTAGAAGCTCTATCATCAGTTGTTTCTAATTGAGATAATGTCATGGCCAAAACGTTCTCAGGTTGCTGTGAGAAACAATAGTTCGCGAAGGGAGGGAATACTTCTGAAAATGATAAATCTAAATATACCCTCAGCTGTGATACTGCAATTAGACTTCTAAAATACAAATATTTTGAATACAAGTATTGCTGACAAAACTGAATATTTCCATTATGTACCAAACTCCATTATAGTAAACATACAGTAGTATTTTAAAGTCGTGCAACAAATACTTAAACTTGCTAAACTGCCCCAATTTAAAACTGAAAAAAACTTTGTTTTAATGTACAAACCTGGCAATTTTTAGCTTAAGTTAGTAGCATTATTATTGTGTACATAAATTATTTAAGTTTCAAAACTATTGTTAAAATATTAGGTTAAAATTAAGCTGAATAACCTGTCACCATATTAAATGCTATCATTTTTATGAAAAAATATATTTTGAATTAAAAAAAAATGGTTTCAGTCATATTTAATTAAAATAGTGTTTTAATGTAGAAAATAAATTGGGAAAAACATATTAAAAAATTAGAGCTTTACGGGCATTATAAGTTTTTGTTTTATGCCTTTACAAACTTTAAATGCGTTTTTATCAGGTTTTTAATTTCTAAGGCTTTTTTTTTTCTGCTCTAGAAATAGTCTTGAAATTTTTTGTATATACTCCTAAACGTATGTTCTGTAAAAAGTAGTATGGATTTTGGTCTGAGATCTCTCGCAAGTTATTTTTTTAAAAAATACTCGTTAATGTTCTAAAATAACTCGTGTTTTTTTCCAGGTTTAGCTAGGAAAAAAATTACAAAAAATCAACAAGGAAACAGATTTTTATATCCATCTTAACTTTTGTTCACAATAATCAAGAAACATAAATCACTTAAAATGACTAAAAAAATTTAGAAATTGAGTTTTTTTCATAAAAATTTGGAAAAGTTTCAAAAATTCCTAATTTTTTAAAATTGTAAAATAATGGCTGGTCAAAATTAACTTTTTACTTACAGAATTACTTCAATAATATAAACTAAATATAAAACAAATTATTTTTACTGTTACTGCCTCCAAAACTATTATTTGAAAAAGGGTACTGTGTAGCCTTAACATGAAGGGAAAAAATACATACAGTATGTTTTATTATTACTAAGCAGAAAAAATCCTGAAATCCTTTTTGTGCGATATATAAGCAAACAAATAACATTTTTTTAAATAATTTAATAATATAATCGAATATTAAATTAAGGCAATAAATAAATTCCCATTATTTATACAAAAAAAATTTAGAAACTCTTTGGTATAGTTTTTTTGGTTACATTCCTGTTTTCTATAAATACATTTTTATAAAGTTAAAAAAAGTTTCCGATAAAACTAAGCAAAGGCGGGGAACAAACAAAATTAAATTTATGAAACATTTTTAAAAACACTAGCTTATAAGACTGTGCAATCGCTACAAATGTCTTAAGATTCTCAAAAAAGAAACGTTGAAAACAATGTAATACGTATAAAAGATGGACTACTATATGATCCAGGCATTAGAACATTGCACAAAATACCAGCTGATGCTTCTGGAATCCAATCTAGATAAGGAATATCAGAAGAAAGAAAAAAAAGTGTATATATATATATATATATATTGCTCGTATATGCCGTAGATTGAATCACTACCACATACCAAGCGTGTTATACCCCAGTAATAGCCATTTAGCACGACTTTAGAATAAGCCGAAGGGAATATTTGTTTTATACGAGACGTTGGATGACAGCGATGAGAAAAATAGGGGGGAAAAAGGAGTACTGTCAAAGATCACGGATTATTATCGCTTTGGGGCTCTAAAAGAAATAATAACATTACAGTTAATGTTATCGTTATTTTGGGAGTTTTACTGATTTTATGGCATAAGCTACTCTGCTTTAATAAGTTTCAAGTAAAAAAAATAATATAAGTAGATAAGAAATTTATAAACAAAAAACATTTATGAATTTAGAATTTCAGGGAAAGGATGGATTATTGGGTCAAAAGTAAAAACATAAAAAATACATGTATTATAATTCAAAGAAAATCTGTCTTTTAAAATACTACAATGCTATAAATTTATGTTATTAAAACTTAAAAAATTTAAGCCTAACTGTGTAACACAATATGCACTGTACTCAAATGAATGTTGCAATATTTCTATTATAAATTATAAATCTTAGTCTATATTTAAATTATGAAACATGTATAAAAAATCTATGACAATTAAAAATAATTGCTTTCAAAAATTTACATTTTCCCACTTTTTATAAACTTTTTGCAAACAAGTATTCAAAGATAATTTTACATGTGTTACCAATTACACATAAAAAATGTTAAAAATACAATTAGTTTACTAAATTTGCAAAATTCATTTATAATTTTAAACCAGATTCAAGTAATGAAAACACTAATAATTCACTTGTAACCATTTTCAGAAAGAAATTGCACTATTATTAAATGAAAAACATAACAGACTAAGGGTGTCAAATACATTTCCACTCAAGGATCTATTTTTAATAAATTAAAGTCATGTGAGAGGCAGTTTATTTTTAATCGTTTTCCTTCTACTCACATTGTACCTATGTCTGGATCAAAACTTTATAAGCTGTTTCTCACATTTTAAAGCACTCAATTGAGCTGAAATTTTCTAAACAATTGGTTGGGATGACAATGTAATTTAATTATAATTAAAATTGATTAAAACTAATTACTAAAAGAAAAAAATTGCACTCATAACTGCAATTTTTTACACAACGTGAAACAGATGAATATTGAAACCTAAAACTTTTTATATGTACTTATTTTCACGATAAATTTAGTAAAGGTCTAAAAGTAGAACAAATTATTAAAACTTATTATTTAATAAATTCAATATAACACAACGATTCCTTTCGCTCTTAAGACTTACAGTATAAAAAATTGTTATGCAAAGTGAGAAATTTGAAAAAAAAATACATGTATAAAAAACTTATTCTTTTATCGGTGTTATACTTTAAATTTACCTTCATAGCAAGAGAGTTGGTACTTATAATTTGTACGACAGTACTATTATTTGTAACCTTGTGTTTTATGTAATATAACTTTGGTGTTACAGGCTAATAGCCTTATTACATATCAAGAGGTTTATTTTATCTTTTATTATAGTTCACAAGTGTGCAAAACTTAAGCAACAATGAAACTTTAAGCAGATAGTCATGGAATTGCAGAAAAGGGGTTATTGTGATTTGAACAATGAACACACAATTCATAAGAATGGTGCTACGTATGCAAATGTCAGGAAAGGCGACGCGAGTAACCGCAAAATGCGTGTACTCGGCGCTCACAGCTCAAGGCAACAATAAAAGGAAGAAAGGAGGCGCAATTAAAGACAAGTAAGATCTTTTGAGAGATATGGCTAAGCAGAAATCACCTGGACGACTTCACACGTGGAAAAATGATCGGAAAGCTGGAAAAGGGATCAGCGATCGGCAACCTATTAGCTGTGGCGTGCCAAACCAATCTACCAATAGGATTCAGCGTGCCACACAGTAAGACATTTTAGAAGTCATTCGATTCCTGCGATAATACATGCAGAGTTAAAAAATAGAGGTCAAGAATATAAGGTTTACAGTTTTATTATATATTCCTTTGCATCATAAAGATATTTCTTAAACATAAAAATAAAGAGCATAAAATATAATTTTGTTCAACAAAAATAAAAAAATTAAAAATGTACTTATTTTATATATTTTTAAGCATATTTATTCAAATAAGAAATAGACAACATAAAATTTAAGTATTTCCCTTCATTATAGTTAAATAAAAAATTTTAATGCAAACCTAGTGGTCTACTTTTACATCGATAAATCATGGGTATAACGTGTGACTTTTAATTTGACATTATTCTGGACAATTCAGTTGTTCAACATTTTTTTTTGTGTGTGTGAACTCGAAATATTTTTTATATGAGGAAAGAATTGTTCCCATAGATATATCGAACCAAAAGCAGAAAGCAGAGTACATGCAATTTTCTCTCCTTTAAACAATTAAATCTCTCCAGCAATGATATTCAATAATTACAAAATTGTTGTAAATTTATCTTTAGCGCTATCTTTCAGATTTTTTTCGTAATTCCATATATGTTCATAATTCTAAAGATGTTTGTCAAATGAGGTTGCTAACAAATTTATCAACTTCCACCCACTCAAAAACTGACAAATTTGTAGAATAGTGCAGAGTGTCATTGAGAATTCTACCACAACGCGTACCACACGTGGCACGCGTGCCGTAGATTGCCGACCTCTGGTGTAGATTGACCAGTGAAGCTGAAGTGTTCGGAATCAATAAAAGTGTCGTTTCGCGTGCTTGGAAAGCCTTCCAAACCATAAGTACAGCTGTTAAAAAGGTTGGTGGTGGCTTCCCTAGAAAAATAACTGCAGAGGATATATCGCTCAGTAGGCGAAAAGAGCCCGATACCACTCAGGTGAGCGCCATTGCTCAGCAACTGTGTACAGCAACAGGGCGACAAGTGCCACGGTTTACTGTGGCCAGACACATTCACAAAGGTAGTCTATTCGCCCTCCATCCTGAACGCTGCATCCCTTTGAAAGTTGGTCATCGGCGGCATCGTTTAGAGTAGTGTAAGGAGCACAAAAACTGGACATCTCAGCAACAGAGTCGTGTCCTCTTTACGGCTGAGAGTCGTTTCAGTATCACAAGCGATTTTCAAGGCCAGATGATTTTGAGAGTTTTCGGGGCACGGTTTCACCTCAGTAACATCACGGAAAGAGACCGTTACGTTGGTCCTGGAGTTGTCGTCTGGAGAGGCATTATGCTGAACGGGCGGACTGAGCTCCACGTTTTCGACAGAAGTTCTGTAATCGGAGATCAATATTGTAAGGATGTGATCCTTTCCCAAGTGCTACTGTTCCGAGGTACTATTGGGTCAGACTACGTTTTTAAGATTGGACAATGCACGACCAAGCCGGACTGCTGATGTTTAGCACCTTCTGGAAAGTAAAGATATTACTCGAATAGATTGGCCATAATTCTCTCCTGATTTAAATCCCATAGAACACGTGTGGGATGCTTTGAGGAAATACCATACGGGACGATTACATCCTTCAGGGAACACCCAATAACTGAAACAGATGTGAATTGAGGAATGGGTACTCTTACCTCAAGAAATGTTGGAGAATCTGGTGCTGAGTATGGAGAGACGGTGCGAAGCAACCACTGCAGAAAGGGGAGGGCATATCCCATAAAGGAATATCTGCTTGTTGTTATTCCTCTTGGACAGACAATCATGTGTAACGATAGTATGAGTACAATAAAGCCTTTTTTGTTTGATTTGATAAATGCATTGTATTCGTTTTTGCGCAATTATGCTTTCGTCATTGTTTAAGTACAAAATACTGTTCTCTCATTTCTGAATTTTATGTATCTCCGATGATTTTTCGTGGAGATATGGCAAAAAATAAAAAACAGGTGCTTAAGATTTGTACTCCAGTGTAAATACATTCCATCTCTTACTTTTCTATGAAATACAATGTTAATTGGCATTTTTTTTACAGCCAATTGTTTCCAATAGACATATTTAATAAAAGAGCCTAAAAGGAGTGTGTTAACGTAAAGTTAAACAAAAATTAACAAAATTTATTTATTTTCCAAAACATTATCCAGACACAGAATAACTGTAAAATAATAAAAGCGTAACGGAAATTTAAAAGAAATGTTCCCTGAAAATGGAATATTTAATACGACACTAAACTATAAAAAAGTATTGACTGCTAAAATATTCATTGCTATTGGTGGGGAAAATGGTGCGACGTATTAACACGATTAGTAAACGTTCATTGACAAAAATGCTACATTTCTTAATAAATAGTTACATATAGTTAGAAATTTGCTCACTTAGGCTAAGATATTTTTCGTAAATTTTAATTATTTGGTTAAGCCACAAAGATATTCATTGTAAGCCGTAGTTTGATACGCTTTTAACAAGTGCTTAAGCAATATACATTCAAGGATTTTAGAAAAAGATTAAGGTTTCAGCATAATATTGAGAAACGTAAGATGAAATGTTGTATAAAACACAATTATAATTGCTTTCGCAGTGATAATTACGAAACTTTTATGCACAATTTGCTGACTAATTTTGTGCCGGTCGAATGAATATAAATTAACTGTGAAAAATTTTACTAAAGATACAATAAATACTGATCATTAAAAAAATTACTATCAATTTATTAATTTGATTCATTTTACTTTTTTTAATTATTAATTATACTTTCTAACAGTATTGTTCTTTTCAAGATAATCAAACTAACAAGAAAATAAGTGTTATTACTGTAGGGGTATATATATATATATATATATATATATATATATATATATATATATAGGGGTGGCCAACCATTTTGGAAAGAGTGCCACTATCCGATAAAAAAAAAACTATGCGTGCAACTTCAAACTTTTCGAACAAAGAAATGAAAAGGTGAGAAAATGTTACTTATAGGCTTATTATGGAATTTTTTACGAAAATAGCACATATTTTATGCAAGTCTAAGAAGTGAAAATTTTAAAAATATAATAATAAAACAAAAGTACAAATTTAAATTTTATTGTTAAACTATTTTCAGTTTCAATCATTTAGTTTAGGTATAAAATAAAAATAAGCAACCAGAAAAATTTAATTCTTAATCATTATTAAACAGTCAGTACTTTTTAATGTGGTTTTTCAATGTTACTGACTCATCTACATTAGGATAAGTTCTCGAAGATGCTAACAAAATCGGGTTCTTTTAGGTGTGCATCAATTTCTCTTTTTCTTCGAAATCGAGACAAAAAAGCAAAAGTATGTTCACGAAAGTAGATATACATCGGTAAAAAAAGGTAACTCTCAAAGATTTTCTTCATTCTTGAGAAGCAAGCTCTCACTGGGCAATTCATTGTTTCCTTCCAGATATTTTAATACACGCTCCCTCCAATTCCAGAATCTCATGAATACACTTCCTTTGGAAAACCAACGCACACAACAATGAAGGAATGTTTCCTACATTATAATTTTCTATTGTAATTTAATTAAGTGTACTTAAAACAAATTTAGAAGTTTTGTCTTGTCTGAGACAACCATCTTTTAATAAAACAGTAAAAAAATTTGTATTTATTATTATTATACATTAAGTCTTCGCGTGCCACTCTAACAAGTCAGCCGTGCCACGGGTTAGCCACATCTGCTTTAGATCAACATAAAATAAATGTTATAAAATATTACATTACATGCAAAAGGGTAAAGAATCTAATTAAAACAAACTAATTATAATTTCTAAAATTAGACTATATTATAAAATTATGTAAATTACAATTGTTTTACAGAACACAGAGTATAAGTGTTCATATAAATTATTTCTTCAGAAACTGTACTGAATTTTTTTTTTTTACGAATCATTAAGCTCACACACTTGTAGAGATAAATAAAATCCACAATACATGAAATTGCATTATAAATCAAAAAACATAATTGTGCTCACAAAAATATATGTTATTTTAACATTTTAAGGCTGTATACAGTTTTTAATAAAATTTTCTAGTAATAACAACGGACCTATTATCAGAAACCAACGCATAGTTCTTCAGTATTATAACATGCATGAGATAAAAAGTATCGCGCAATTTTATTACATTAAAATTAAAAATATATATAAAAATACCATTTACAAATTACTATCAATACAATAAACATGTATACTCAATTAACAATACATATAAATGCAACATATGTAATATTACATAAATACGCTCAATTCACCGATAAAAAATTGTCGTAGACAAAATCTTAAAAAAACCTTTTTCATTGCTATTAATTATTGTCAAAATTTATTTTCATGGACTAACAAAATTATTTACGTACAATGCATGAAATGCAATGATTAAATATTAAGAACCAATATTATGCATTAAAGTAAAAGTTGTTCTAAAGTTTCATATGTATTAAATATACATAATTCAAGGAAAAAAATTACAACTTCATAGTATAATTACGTAAAATAATTGGAGAACATGTTTAACAAAATAAAAAATAGATCGATCTTTAAATTTTACAAAAAAAAAATTTTAATTGCTTTAATTAGATCTAAATAAAGTGACAATTGTGTATAACAGGAAATTAAGATCTAAACTCTATATAATGTTAAAAGCTTTTTGAACATGAAAATAGTAGACAAAACACAGATATTTAAAAAAATAGACATAAAAATCATAACAAAGATAAAAAAAAAAGGAATAAATATATCATTTTATCCATATTGTTGAAAAAAGATTTAAAAAGTCATTTAAATATTTAAGGTTATTTTAAAGTTTATAAAATAAATATTTAAATTTAAAAAATTGTCACATGAATTTCAGATCACATTGCAGTTTACGCAATTTTAACTTTACTCCACTCCACTGTTTATGTGTTGTGTTATAGTTAAGTCTTCAGCGTTGATGTAGACTGCTTCACAATGTCAAATAATTCATCTTTATTTACACTTTCAGTCAATCAAGTTATTTAGAACTGACCATTAGTCATTGCTTTAAATATAATAGTGTCCAGTTATTTGAAATGAAATATTAGTTACTACGTCAACCAATTTGGTTATTTTTCATTTGTTACTTTTATAACATTTTATACAGATCTTTTCTAACGAAGAGGAAGTAAATATTACGAAAAATATACTTCTTAAAATATGTTTAAATTTCATTTTCCTTATTTATTAAAATAATTAAGCTTAGAACGACTTGTAAATATTTTTCTAGAAGTATTAAAATTTTTATAAAACTGCTTAAAAAGTATTAAAACTAATTAAATCTTAAAATTAAAGAAATATTATTAAATCATAAAAGTAGCAGGATACATAGAATGTAATACCATATTTCGAAAATTTCTTTTTATTATCATATAATGTTAACTGTAGTATTTGGCATATAAATAATAACAATCACAATGACTCAAATTTCAACAACAATATACTGCCTTTAAAGCTAATTTGCAATTCTCTCAAATGAAATTTTTTCAGAATGATAATTCAGGTCATGCAGTTCCAATTTAATCCAATTTGTATTTAAATGACACAATAACATACATGTATTGACGAAGATTTAATTAAAAAAGTAACTCGGAAATAAAATCCTCACCTGATGAATATTCAGCAATGAGAGGTATTAGGTGAACAATAAGGATATGCAGATAAAAACTACATTATTTAAATGTGCTTATATTTTTCTAAAAAACTGAATCTTATAAACGCGCAGATATAGGGAGGACAAAAAGTCAAGCACCACGTGTCGGACTGTCTTCAAGGTGGCCAGGGTCACTGCGTGCTCGATGCGGACGTCTCTCGGACATCACCTGGAGCGGGGAGCATGAGGAGAGGGATGTTCAGAAGCAGGAAGATGGGGAGCAACGAGGAAGAAGATTGCAATGCTGCTTTTCTGCTGCTGCTTCTTCGACTCGGAGCGCGATGAGATGTGCTCTGAGTACATCAGCTTTGGATCTTCCGGACCTTCGTTCCATGGGATGCGCGAGAGCGCTGCCAATCACGGTCCACCATGGTCGCCATGGAAACGCCGCATCCGCATCTCTTTCTTCCTCTCATTCATCCCACTTGCTTGCTCGTTCTTTCCGAAGCTTCCCCCTTCCCTCATTCCGAGAGTTTAAGGTATTCACATTTATTTTGAGAAATGATGTAGAATAAGTAAGTCAACGAACCCATAAAAAACATCTCTTCACATTGACATACCAGCAATGCATATTTCAGGAATTTAGAAAAATGTGTATGTGTATGCAAAATATGCATAGAATTATACTACTAGAATATACAATGAAGCTCTATTACAAAAATCCAAGTTTAAGATAATTAAGAAATTAAAAAATTTTCGAAGTATTTAAATACTTTTCAATACCCCTTGTATTGAAAATTACATTTTCCCCTTAATAATTTGCATTCATGGTTACGCAATAAACATCCTATGAAGAAAAAAATAGTTCATTTACTTTTTTAATCTCCAACTCGTCTCAATAAAAAAAGTAGTATGATCATATTATTACAGTTAATAAACTAAATGCCTAATATCGTAATAATATCAAATCAATAATGAGATTTTTGAAAGAATTTTAAAATTAAAATTGCAAGTGCAAAAATGCTTAAATCTTTACATTGTATAGAATTATTTCAACGCCATATGAACAATTGAAACAAGTAACAAAAAATTTGTAAGTCAATTTCTTCTTAGATAAACAAAAAAAAATTATTTTAGTTACTTTTTATTAAATAGTTGCAATTAATATAAATATGTATATATACATATGACAAAATCACAAAGTTTATTAATTATCATTTAAGTATCGCATTGCCATCCAAAACAATCGTGTATATAAAATTTCAGTTCAATGAAATGTGCGACAAAAAAAAAAATCTTTTAAAGTTTTGACCCTAGTAGCTAAAAATGAAGCCAACGTGGCTGTATCTGTAATTCTTTAAATAATTAATTTCAGTCAACTAATTTTAATTAAATTATCGTACTGTTACCTAAAACAGTAGTGTATAGCAAATTGCAGCTCAAATGTGCACTTTAAAATCTGAGAAAAAAGTTTTGAGACGCCAAAAATGATGCCAACGTGGCTATATTTGTAATTCTTTGAATAACTAGTTTTAATCAATTAATTTTTATTAATTATAATTAATCTACTGTATTGTCATCCAAAATAAGAGTGTATACAAAATTTCAGCTCAATTGAGTGATTTAAAATGCATTTTTTGACGATTGAAAATTTGAACAAGATAAATAGAGACAGAGAGAGCGAGCTAATAGTAAGAATTCAATAAAATATAGCTAGATTATATATATATATAAATTTTATACAGAAAATTTAATATGTATTGATCCATTTGTGCGATATGTTATTACTTTATTACATAATTAATGCTTTTCTTTAATTCTAAAAAATATTATTTAGTTTTTTATATTTAAAATAAAGAAATAGAACTGAAAATAATTACGCAATTACGGATATAATTTTAAAAATGTGTTAATGGAAATATTTCAAAATCAATTTAATAATTAAAAAGATATTCCAAACTGCTTTTAATACTAATGAGTAAATTTAAAACCAATTAAAAAAATTACGGATATAATTTTTTAAAATATTTAAAGAAAACATTTTAAAAAATTAAATCAATATAAAATTCTTAACTGCTTAAAATCAAATCTAGAAATCATTCTAATACTCATAATCATATTTAAATGTAGATGATCATATCACATTTAAACGATGATTAATAGATAATAATGATGATTTAAAATGACGATATATGTAACTATATTAAATATGATAATGTTTATCTTTAATAGTGTGATTCTCGGTCACGATACATCACACTAAAAAAAATAGAAATTATAAACCTTAAAATCCATAAAATACTCAGTTTATTGCGTCCATTTATTTACACCCATAACATACAAAGTATTATTTATGTAAGGAAATATTTCCCATTATTTAAACAAATATTAGCTCTTTAGAAATTCAAACAGTTATTTTATCAGTGTACAAATTAGTGGAAAGTTTTAAAAATTTATCCCGTTTATTGACATTTATTCATCCCGTTTATTGCATATTCATTATTAGATAAGTGGAAAATTAAGTACTATCAATTACTAAGAGGGTAATTATTCTGCACGTTCTTAATCAACAGATAGCTACAAAAATAATCCAATAGGAAATTTAGAAAAGTTTCGAATGAACATGGAAACTGTTTTAACTCATGATATGTAGGAGAAATATACGAAATAAATGGGGACTCTTAAAAGCATTTCGCATTCACGTGATTAATGAAACTGAAATATAATTGCGACAAAATGACTGAAACTCATACATTGAAATATTATTAAAGCAATGATTCTCATTGCAGAGGTGTCAGATAATTACAGAATGGTGTTGCAGTTAAGAATTAAATTATTAATTTATATAAATAAAAATAAAGTCAGGTAATTTTTTAACAATAAAAAGCATTTTATAAAGGAAAAATTTATACAGAAAATTTAAGTAATTCCACAAAATGATGTAATCAATTTGAAGAAATGAAAAAAAAAATGTTTTCTTCTAGATTCTAGTTTAATACATATATTTTGAACGAAGAAATATTAAACAGTTTTTTGAAACTACTTACTAAATAAAATAAAGAATAATAATAAACATTTTAATCTTTAAGAGTATGTTTTAAAAGAAATCAACACTATCATTAATAGTAATGCATTTTTTACACTCTTCTGTTTTTAGATTGATTATACATTTACTTTGAGGACATATTCATTTTTTTGAAATTCCCTTTTTGATTATCGTACCTAATTTTATCAATGCATAGCCTTCTGGGTTTTTAAAATCATAAGGAAAATTTACAAAAACTATTTTATGTGTGAATATAAATATAATTTTAATATAATCTAACAACTAAGATTTTAAACTTCACAAATTATTCAAGTTGATAAAACAAAATTCATTAAAAAATAGATTTTCAAGCATCTAATTTTCTTTAAATTTTATGGTCAGATAGTTAAATGGATTCAGTTTCCAGAAGTTCAATAGTGATTTAATTTGATTTATATATATTTAATATTTGGCATAAGACCACAAAACAATAAATAACTCTCTACAAGTAAGAAATAATATTTACTAATTCAAGTGTTTTCTGATTTATAAATGTAATCTTTAAATCTGACATACAAAGTCGAAAAGAATAAAAATTTGCATAAATTACTTTTAGAACAAAAATATCAAATTATAGTTACAAAACGAAAGTATCTCGCATGGTATTTTAAACACAACATCAGTTTTAAAAAATGGACGGGGAGGGGGGGGAGGTCAGTAATAATAAAAAAGACATGACACACAAAAAAAAATTTTTTTAAGGTTATTTTTTGCAACGAAATACGAAATCATCGCACATGGCTTTCACATAATATATTTTTGTAACAATTTAACCAAACAATTTTTGTTCGTAAGGATACGAAACTCCATCTTGTCAAAACAAGAATAAAGGACATTTCATGTACATTTCCAGCTCCTGCTACATAACGTTCTATACGTCTGTATTGTTATCAGAGATCGCGGATGCTTTAAGAGATTGATGAGTGTTCTTCGCTTTAGAAATGAGCTTTCCCTCTTTCATCGCGTTATTGCAGGAATAAAAGATTGTTAGAGGTTAAATGAATTAAGTCTATATTCAGTATGATATATACTTGTCTTCCATCACAGAAATATCACGAGAAATTTTTTTTCTCATGAAGTTGGTATATAATTAATTGTTTTTCGTCTATTGTGAGTAAAAATAATGCGATATTGTCGTGATATAGTAATGATGTATTATATACAAAATCTCTCTTTCCAAAGATGAGAAATAAAAGACTAGTCAATGAAAAAAAAAGTTATGTCTGACCCCCCCCCCCCAAATAATAATTATCAAGAAGTTCGGTTCAGATAAAAATTTGAGATTCGTTTCCATTCACAAGTATTTAAAAATATGTTTTTCTTCCCCTTGCACTATTTATAGCAAAAATGAAACACTAACATGATTTTTAAATTATTAATACTCTTCCAAGGAGCCACTTTGAAGAAGCATAAATATATTTATTGACCTATATAGTTATTTCGTGGTATGTTCCTTTCACAATGTTCTAGGATATACTTCTGGTTCTTCAATTATTAGCAAATAGCATTTAAATAGAAACAATGAACAATCAGTTTTATTCACTGATTTATAATTTGCAATTCCCGAAATCTCCCTTCTCCCATTAATACGTCCGAAAAATGTATGGAAAAAAACCGCACAGAATATAATTTTAAAAATATATCGTATATATTTACTATACATTATCGCATTTAAAACGACAAATGAAAAGCCATATGTTTTAAAAATGAAAGAATAAAAATCGACGAGAGAAAAGATAAGATCCATAAGAAGAAAAAAAATTAACAATTTTAACTAGCTAACTCAGAGAATCCGTAAAGTCGTGATTGAAACCCGACACAGAAGTAGTAATACATATCATAATGCACCAAAAAGAATAACAAACACAAATAATCTCTCGACTATAGATTAGTCTGCTAACTCAAAGTAAGAGAAGGTCAACTTTTAATTATTGTAAATAATCAAAGTATCTAAATACTCTGAAAGAGATACCGGCTCTCCACAATACTGTTTGTTCTTCCAAAAAAATTAATTCTCAAAAGACACAAATTGGATTCACGCGACTCACACGGTAACTTTATAATGGCTTCACTATATAATTTAGTTTAAAAATAATTAAACAAGCAATATTCTCAAGGAAAGGAATGCTATTTATCTACTCTAAGTGCTATCTCACTCTAACAACACAAATGTTAATGTTATGCTAATACAGCTTTTCGCATCGCTTTAAATGCAACTACTTATCTGCCTATCACGTTCTCCCTCTAAGCAGATAGCACAGTTATATAAACTTTCACAATAAAACCTTAAACTAAAAAACCCTATTTAGTTCTATAACGGAATTCTCGTGAGATAGCTTGTTAAAAACTTATACTTAGTTTTCATACAGTAAATAATTTAGCGAGTCCAGACCACAAACGAAAAAAGTTCCTTACCTTCATATAGAAAATAATTTAATGCTAATTTATCATATTATATTTAATTATGATTAAAGTCTATTTTGTTAATGTCACAAGTTGTAAAAAGTTTTAGAATACAAAAATTCCATTAAAACCAAAACATGTTTTAATAACAGAAAGACCTGTTAAATAGCAACATCACAAAAAAGTTCTGTTACATGTCAGATATGCCACCCCACTTAATATTTATTACTTAAATTGACTGTGTCATTTCATACTGATTCCTGCTTGCATGGTTTAATTTTCAAAATTGAATAACTCACTTAGTGTCGTCATATAATACATGGTAGTACAGAATTTCTTGTAATGTAATTAATTCTTCATTTCCTAAATTAACTGAAGAGATATTTAAGATAACTGTCTAATTATTTAAACAAATATAATTATCTCAAATGATTAAACTGATAGTAATGTAATCATTAAATGTCAAAAATAAAATTGATTTTTGTAGTGTGAGGTTTTAAAAGATTTTAAGCAGATACAAACAGATAATTTTTTATATAATCTCAAAACCAGAGGTAAAGTTTAAGTTCACTATCCAGATTATTATTTAATTTATTCAAAAAACATTTTTTTTTTTCATTTTTTTCTTCGAATGAAAGTCTTAATAACCATTAAGACTAACTGCATTTTTTGCAATACATTCTTAGTCACTTTAGTGCGTATTTGTCTACGCTTCAGGATAAATAACTTTATAACCGAACTTTAACAACTAAAAAAAAAAGGTAACGCCTTTTTAAAGTTGAAAAATAAAAAATAAAAACATACTTTAGTAAAACTGTCCCAAAATTATAATTTATAGCCTATAACCCTAATCGCAATACTCATTAAAACGAGTCTCAAAAACTTCATTTGGAACAATTTTAATAAAATAAATAAATTAAAAATTTGAATTACACTAATTATTAAATTAATAAAATCTAATTAAGTCCTCAGAAAAATTTTTCCAGAAGCATTGGTTATTTATTAAAATCCCACTTCAAAGCTGTACGTATTTTTCGTAATTTTGAGCCACAATCAAGTTACGAGGACGACCAGAGCTGTAATCTCACTGTCCAAACTTTTACACTATGACGAAGAATTTTGCCTCGACAGAATTTAAGTGAAACAGATGTTTTACCTCAACCCGTCAAAAATTTACAAAAAAATTTAATATAATAGAGGAGAGGTGAACTGGCGCTAGAATTATTTGGTAATTTTTGCAAATTCATCCATTCCTTTAATACACAAAACAATCTCTTTGGGATAAAGAATATAATATCCCATTCGGTCATAAAGATTAAAAATTTATGCTATCCATAGAACAAAGCACAATACTTTTTTTTAAAGAAAATGGGAATAATTTTCAACACACGCAATTCATATTATATATATATTACGCTGAAAATATAGATTATCTTACCACTAAAATTATCAATAGCTGGAAGGGGAAAAGATCAAACTAGGTATTATGAAATAAATGTGCATCATTATAAGTACGGTAAATAAAATATATAACAATAATAAAGAGCTACTTAAAGTAGTTTTTCGAAGAATATTTTAAAGATTTAACGTGTAATTCATTTTTCAAAACTTTTAAGTTTTTAGAGTTTTTGCAACTTTTAAATAACCAAGGCCTCAAGCTCTTTTTTTTTTTTTATTATCTCCAGATGATCATATACAAAAGGATCCCCCTACTGCATGATTTTGGAAGTATTAAAGTAAAAGAAAAATTCGCATTTATCATAATTCTGATACTATCTAAGCGGTTTTATTGGTTTAAATACAAGTATTACGAAATAATAACAGTAAACTAAAGAATGAATATAACAAAATAAATAGTACTGATGAATCTGAAAACTTCAGGAAAAAAATTAAATATATTAATTTTATTATTTAATTTGAATCTTAACTTTCTGTAAACGAATTTAAAAAAAAGGGTTCATTTTATATATCTATCATTTTTATTAATTTCAACGAAAATTGCATTCTGAAATATGAACCTCCCAAGCTTAATGAAATGTTTGCTTTCCCTTTTCAAATGTATTGACGCAGAAAAAACACTTTTACAAGAAACTACTTTGATAATGAAATTTGTCTTAAGAATTGTGCCATTTTACCCCTATGCTTTTAAGACGAAGAGAGCTTTAAAAATGAAATATTGCAAAAATTTGCACATTTTTAAGGAAAAAGAACCAAAATCATGAATATTGCATTCATATCATTATGCTGCTGAATACACAGTACAATTTTACGTATTCCTCATTTATACTAAAGAATCTATTTTTTTCCCGCACAAATTACACATTCCACTTCTTGTATTCTGATATTGAAATAAAATGTTTGATTATAACCATTAAAGCAAAAAAATTGACATTCATGAAGCATTTCAAAATTTTTTTAAGTAATCTGATAGGTGAATAGACATGTGTTCACCACGCGAATTTATTTTAATATTAGGAAGAATTCTCTTAGAAAATGTGCTAAGAATTGTCCCCGTTTCGTGATATTAGATGGAGTCATTTTCAACACATGACAATGAGACTGGATTTAACCGAGACCACATATATATATATGGCTGTTCAAATAAAAATAAATACGAAATTATTGATAGTGCATTTTAAATCAATCTATTTTTATCAAAGCCCCGAAAAAAAAATTTTTTTTTTTGAAAATACTATGAGCGATTTCTCATTAGTTTAGATATATTCTTAAAACATATTTCACAATTTCTTCCCCTAACAGTAAAAACAAAAACTTAATGAAAAATAAAAAAAAATCAACATGAAGCTTCTTGAAAACATTTTTGAATATACCGTATTTATTCGAATCTAAGCCACCATCGATTCTAAGCCGCATCCCAAATTCTCAATGCCTTTTTGTGAAAAAAAAAAAATAAAGTAAAATAGTTTCTCAATAATCCAATATTTACAAAATTTAAAAAAAGAAATAAATTGTGAGATAATAAGAAGTGAATAATTAATTTATTTTACCAATATTAAAAACTTTTAAATACATACATGGACCTGTAATTGCTCTAACCGTCCGTATCATATTCAATTTCCCCCATCCAACGAATTTTTCCGTCTTCGATTCTAGGCCGCGCCCGATTTTCAGTAGCAATAACGCAATAACATGGGGGGGGGGAGTGCGGTTAAGATTTGCATAAATATGGAAATATGTTAAAAATGAATACTTTCTGTTAAAAGCCTTTTAACTGAGGAAAACAAATCGAGGTCTAATCAAAGTCTAATTGGAAAAATAACAATAATAAAATAAAATTATTCAGCAATTATGAACAAAATTTTAAAAGCCTCCCCAAAAAAGGAAGAAAGTTATTAATTGAAAATATCATAAGCTAGATCCATCCTTAAAATACCTTTCAATTGCATTCCTCTAAAAATAATGATACCGTTTAAGAATTCAAACCAGCTAGTTCAAATACAATCCCCATTGCATGCTACAAAACGCGAATTATAATATCAGACCATTTTCGTTCTGAAAACTACCATTTTGCCTTAAAATATACCACGGGAGTGAAAAAGCTCCCCATGAAAAGGAGGGAAAAAAAGCAACATTTATCAAAGGGAGGGAGCTTTCCTAAGTACGATAGTTTTCTATTATATTTTTAGAAAAATCGATTTGATTTGTTCGCCAGCGCTTCTCGTTCACTAAGACCTGATAAATGCGAGTGAGGAATCGCGTGTTTGGAAATAAACGGGAAAAAATATTCCATTTAAGGAGATCTAAGAAATACCACCAAGGAAGAAGGGGAAAAAAGTTCGGGGTATGTAAAAATATAGCGCAAAACTGGCTCTCTTCTTTGAAAAAGGAAAAAAATTTTTACAGAAGATTTGTTCGGTCCGTAAAACATACAGATGTTACTTTTCATAAAACTACTATACATCCCGAATTTTGGTAACCATTACTTAACGTAAAAATTCTATTCTTTTCAGTCACGCAATCTGCTACTTATCACTGAAACCGTAAAAGAAAATATAGCGATCAACTGGTCTGAATAAATGGACTTTCTTAACCGACTTACTAGTATATGTTACATTCTTTATTAACACAAAATGTGCTTCAATCAAATCAGGAAGAAATTTGGGTACGAAAGAAAAACATGCAATTCGGTAATTCATCAAAATAGATGTCCCAAAAAAATGTGTGTATGTTACATCAATATACTTTATTTATAATAATTTTCATCACAAGTAACAGTGGCGCACATAAGGAAAGGGGGCCGGACTTTTCAACACCCTTGATTTTTTGTTCTATTTATTATAATCATATGCATATAGTACGTAAAATTTAATTATATATTTTTTATTAACAATTAGTTTCATTAATTAATGCTACTTATTTATTTAATAATTTATTTTTACTGTTTTTGTTCCCAGCAATCGACAGAATCAAAATATGTTTGGCGGAGTATTGGGGTTTGAACCCCCTGAAAGTTTCCTGTGTGCGCCACTGTCAAGTAGACACATGAAATCAAACACTTGCTGAACTAAACACGTCAAGGAAAAAAATATTCTAAAAAGAATTAAATAGTAAATAAAATATTTCCTCACAAACAAATATTTGATTTTAAATAGAGCATGGAAAACAATAATATGGTTTACAGGAATTGAAATAACTTAATCAGAGGGTTATTAACAAAGGAATTCAGGGTTTAAAACAACGGTCAAATAAAAAGTATAGAGCATTTTCTTCCTCACAACCACAGGAGGATTTTGTAACTTAAATAATTTCTTCACGGTAAATCCATTCAACTTTTGTAACGATGTTTGAAGATATCAGGATTTAAACCCATAATTCGGGGTTAACGATGCAGACCTTCGAGCTCGTAAATATGTATATTGATTAATCGCGGGTTAGAACAGTATAATACGCTAAATATTACGAATTATATAAAAATAAATACGATAATAGTATTACTAGGAAAACGTTTTGTGCCTCCTCAATAGTTATAAGTCTTATCATGTATACGTATTTTATAAACTTTTATGCGTTTATCCCTCTGTAAATAATGATTATCTTTTTCAATCTCTTAAAATGAAAGGATAATATTTTTCGTAAAACGCAAATACGCTACAACAGCATCTCATATTTAAGCAGAAAGATAAACTTGATATTCAAATAACCAAAATTAAATTTTTTAATGAGCTTTTTTAAGGTTAAACGTCATATTTTTTATTCAAATTGTATCTTATTAATAATGATTAGTAGTATCATAGTAATAATATCAGTTTCTTTACATCAAGACTTGTCTGATATTTAATTTGAAAAGACACCTAAAAAGATATCTTGATAGTGAACAAAATTTCATCTAAACAAGTAATATAAAAAAAAATTAAGTCAATTGCTACTTAGATCAACAACAAAAAATTATTTTTAGTTACTTTTTATTAAATAGTTAAAATTAATATAAATATGTATATACATATGACAGAAACACAACATTAAGCGGCAATTAATTTTTAATAATTATCATTTAAGTATCGCATTGTCATCGAAAACAATCGTGTATATAAAATTTCAGTTCAACTGCTCAGCTTCGAAACGTGAGGAAAAAAATCTTTTAAAGTTTTGACTCAAGTCGCTAAAAATGAAGCCAACGTGGCTGTCTCTGTAATTCTTTAAATAACTAATTTCAGTCAATAATTTTAATTAATTATAATTAAGTTATCGTATTGTTATCCAAATCAATAGTGTATAGAAAATTTCAGCTCAAATGAGCGCTTTAAAATGTGAGAAAAAAACCTTTTCAAGTTTTAACACGCTAAAATAGTCGCTAAGTCGCCAAAAATAATGCCAACGTCGCTGTATTTGTAATTCTTTGAATAGTTAATTTTTATTAATTATAATTAAATTACTGCATTGTCATCCAAAATAAGTGTGTATATAAAATTTCAGCTCAATTGAGTGCTTTAAAATGCATTTTATTAACGATTGAAAATTTGAACAAGATAAATAGAGAGAGAGAGAGTGAGCTAATAATAGGAATTGAAAAACGACAAAATTTGAAATACGATACAATCCACTAATAATGAAAAAATCAGATTCAAACTTTCTTTTCCATTAACATTTTTAAAAACATACAAACAGAAGTATTTCAATTTTTCTAAGCAATGTAAGTTTATTAATTTAAATATATATTTGCTTTTTAAAAAAGAAAAAAAAAAGAGAATAAAAATAAATTTCACAGATTGGTAAAATAATAAATAATTAATTAAATTGAACAAAGACTTCCGAATAAAATATTTGACTCTAGGAGGAATAAATTAAGGAAAAAGAAATATTTAACATTAATATTCAATAATACAACTAAATCAGGAAACGAAATAAAATATTTTAAACGGCAACCTTAATGGAAAATTCAGATTATTACAGAAAGATTCATGATGAAAGTTCCTTATATTGTAAAAATCTAAGGGGGCGAAAACCAGCACAATCACTATGAGTTTCAAATAAATATTAAATTGTTTTACATAACAAAAGATATAACGGTAAAAAATAATATTGTTTGCCAATGAAACTTTGACTAAGAAAAAACTTCGAATATAGTGCAAATATTGTGTAATGTATCATGAAACGATGTTCTTTCATACAATGGTATCAGAGGATTACAAGGTGAAGGGGGAATCAGAAATAAATTACCAGGTTGACAATACTTTCCTTATGCCACATTTGACGCTTATCTTTTCCAAATCATAATAATTTCATCATTTTGAGCAGCAGCCTGAAAGAGGACTCAGAATTTCACAGAATTCATGAAAGCATATCAAAAGAATAAATTTGCATAGGAGATAGGTACCTTTATTTATTGTTGGTGCGTCACCAGCGGTATAAAATGCGATTTGAATTTTACGCGACCATTACAAAATGAACTCATTTCCCCGGCATTTTTCTTGCACATCCATCAGTAGAAAAAGATCGAAGTATTTTTTGTTGTTGTCATTGCATTTGGAAATTTCCACAAAAGAAATGCATAATTTTGAAAAAAACAGGCGAACAAAACATATCTTAAGGAAGTGCGATTCGTTATTTCCCATTTTAACTCGGGCAGAGAGAAAAGAATCAAGAAAATTTTATTTTCCAAGCAGTTTTCTTTTTCCTCATTTAATCGCTGTTTCCCTTTTCTGACGTTTCTCCCATCTCAATCGAATGCGAATTGCGAAGACTTATCAATCTATGTCAGTCTACAAGACAAGTAATTTGTATAAGTACTCCTTTCATACAACAACAACAAAAAATCCATAGTATTTTGAAGTACATTTTATTTTGAAAACACTTTGTTAAAATTCGATATACTTTTTTCAGAACAATGTTTGAATTCCCAGTATGATTCCGAAAAAAGATTTTCTTTCAATATTGATCAGAAAGTAGTTTTAAAAACGAATTGAAAAGCCGGAGTTTTATACCGAAAGCGATTTTCGTAACTGAAGGTGATGAATAAGAGCTTCATGGTTTGATATGAATGTATTTTGTGTGTGTGTGTAAAATGTGTAGGGGAAAATATTGTTCAAAGCACGCAGATTTAATTATTATATTTTGATGTTAATTCGAAATTATAACTCAATATTAATAAAACTGTTTTTCAGAAACATATCAGGTGACATAGTTATATAAAATTGAGTGGATAGGGGAAACTTTTCAGATTTTTAAAACTTACTTAAGTAGGAAAGATGTTCTCATATATAGAGATGAAAGGGGAAATAAAATAAAAATAATTTATATGTTAAAAACTGCCACAAGGGAATGAAGTTTACGTATTTTGGCTTTTTTTATGGTAAAAAGTCGAAGCAATTTTTGTTAAAGGAAAATAGGCATTTTAGTATTTTTAAACATTTATTGCGATGAGAGGACACCGATCTAACAATTACACGAAAAATACATCAGGTACATTTAAAAACTTCTATATAGTATTAAACTTTTCTAAAAAATCTACGGTCGAAATGACAGCGCATAATAAAACGGAAGAAGGGAAAATGCTTGGATTAGACTAATTAGACGGTACGAGGGAGAGTCCCCTGGTTATGAATTGTTATAATGTACATTGTACTACTCAGTACTAACTTTTCAATAATGATTACTTTTGGTTATTTATATTGTAGAACAATACTTTTATTTTAAGTCTAAAATCATCTAAACAAATTAAATCTTTTTCCATTTTTTTTCGAAAATTCAACCTCTTTGTGACAATACTAAATTTTGAATTTTTTTTAAAAAATTATGTTTATCTTATTTTTATACTATAGAACATCTTTGTTGCATAGGTAGGTTCTGATTAATAACAATTTTTTCTTCTTCTTAGAACCGCGCGCGATCCACCCTTATATATACCGTAAAATCCAGCGTATAGCGCGCACCGCCGTATTAATCGTATCTGTACTTTCAAGCTGTAATCCTTAATTTTTTACGCAGAAACCTGAAATGCACATGCACAATGCTCTTATGTTTTGAATTCATTTATTCAAGGTATTATTCCAAACTTTAGAAAACAAAATAGTATATTAAATAAACAGTATTTCAATCTATGTTGAATTTTAATTTTTCCCCCTCTGCTCATCTCTCTTATTTTTAAAGCTCTCATTTTCATTAGCGACGTATGACGTGCACCCGAAAATTTCGATCTTGTTTTTTGTGTTAAAATTCACGTTATACACCGTATTTTTAAGGTAATTTAATAACACTTTAAACAAAAATGAAGACATAAAAAGAGAGTGCTCGGCAACTTCTAGAAAATTAAATTAATGGCACGGCAATGGTCTTCAGACAAAAAACTTGATCATTCTAAACCATATTGAATGAAAAAGACACTAAAGCTGTGTTATTTTCCAGACATCTACATCACACCTTGGCAGGAGTTTTTGTGTTAATTAAATATAACGTGCAGCAGCCATTATATTTAAGCCTGGTAGTCTTTGTAGAATCATATCATGAAGCTGTAATATCACATGTAACACAGCGAGTGGACTACTATGGCTAGATTTTATTTTGCCAGTACAAAAAAGAAGTTATTGTAATAACTTCAAAAATTCAAAATCTAATTACGGTGCAGTTGTATTGACACCATTAAATATGATAGAAAAGACTACTTGTATTTCTTTAACAGTTCAACATTCAATTATAACAAAATATTCTATTTTAGAAATAACTTTATTAAGTAAAATATGTTAGAAAAGTTTGGTATGAATAGAAAAATATCTAAATCAAGTTTTTTCATTTGGATAAAGTAAAAGATTTTTTACGACATTTTATTTTAGATAATGAAACTACAAAAATTTTAGAAAAAGAGACAATGTCTAAAATTAACTACAAAACAATTACGAAAAAAAAACATGATCTCTGGGTACACTAATAAAAATAACTTTACGCATTACAAAAAATATAATTCTAACATATTGGCAAACACTTCTTTCCGCTTAGAACACACATTACTCTACATATTCAGCACATTACTCTAATTTGTTCAATTGAAAAATTATTTGAATTAATTGCTAAACTTCTGACGGATCTGTACGCGCTTCACTAATCCCCTCTAGGTATTTCTTTCAAATTTTATATATTCAACCAATCTCCACCGGGAGCCAAAGCGTGATTTATGCAAATGAGATATTTTATATAAGTTCGGGTTTAGCGAGTTATCAAAGGAGGATGAAATGAAATGAGTAATAGTTGTCAAGTGAAGAAGTAGGTTTTGTAAAATAAAGTGAATCGAACCGTCGGGAATCCCACTTGCAGTTGTTGATAAAATTAGTCAGTAGAAAAGCTACGAGAAAAGCTGAAATATATATTATAATAAATGTATATTAAAGAAGGAATTCTAGCTTTGATCCGATCCAATCAAGATCCAAGTAACCTTAAAGACGAACCTGCCGTAGTTTAAGAAATCAGGTTAGTGTTTCAAGAATTGTAATTACGTATACGTGTGTAGTTGTAATTGTACGCGCTTATCCTTCGTGGATTCAGTTTAGATTTCGTAGTTCCGCAATTAGTGACCCCTTCTCATTCTCCACTGTATTTTATTGTTCTTATATTTGAATAGTGTATATGACCTTCCTTGATTAAGAAAAATTAATAAATATTGTTATTTGTAAATGTATCTTGTGAATTCGTTAACTCGCTTACACATTTAAGTATGAGTAATACTAGACGAGATGAGGATAATGTTAGGGGAAGTTATAATACACGACAAAAACTCTATGTACAAAAACAATAAAATCATAAAAGCTATCATTTAAAAAAAAATACCGAATGCCATACTTTTACAAAATGCTTAAAAATTTTCATGATATCAAGGAAATATATATGAATCTATAAATATCGTTAAAACTCTTTTATTAATTACGTTTTATACTAATCCGAAATTTTATGAATTTTACAAGGACATTGACTGTTTGAAAGAATTAGATCTAATACACAGATAAATTAACTATTGTAAAAAAATTATGAATTTAACACTAAATATTGAAAAATACTTTATTATTTAGAATTTTGGAATACAATAATGTACAATAAATAAAAATTGTAAAATTGCAACTAATTAAAGTGAAAACGAGAAATATTTCAAAGATGAATAATTTTCTTAAAAAGTGAACTTTTAAAAAGAATGCGGGGGTAAAATTAAATACATTAAATTATTCACATATTAAAATAACACGTTTTGTCGTTACATTTTATGTGTAGCACAGTTTCATGATCTCATTGATTAAAAGCTTGAAAATGTATTGATTTGTAGTATCCGTAATTAGTACATCCCATTGCAAATGGAATATACAAAATGTTCTTTATAAATGTCCGAAAAGTATTAAAGTTAAATGATACCTAAAATCAAGTAAGGATTCATCGTCTTTCCCGACAACCAATTTATGTATTAAATACATGTACGTAAGGAAAAATAATCAATAGAATACCTTTCAATAAGTTTAAATCTTCGTTATCAGGCATTAATATATCACACCTATCACAATTTTGCTTACGAAAATATCACTGATAATGGTATAATTAATAATTTAAACACCAATATAATCGAAATTTGTCAATACTTTAAAAAAAATTTTTAATAAATATAATATTTTTCCATTTATTTTTAAAAATGCATACATTCTTATTTAATAAATCGTTCAACTTTTTTTAATCAAGGCCTTTATTTTACTTGTATATATATATATATATAAGCATTTATACACCAAAGGTTGTCGCAGGCATAAATTTTCATTGTATTTTTAAAGAACTACGTTTTCCAAATTTAACATATAATATCCTCGAAATATTACTTTATGGATTTAATATTCAAAGGTAGGAATTTTCGTTATTCAAATATTATTGGCAACTTCTTTAGAAAAATAATACTTCTTTGCAAATAATTAATCGTACTGATGTAATCATTCATTTCAATATTTGCCAAGGCTTTAAACGTGGAGGTGTACAAGAGTGAATCCATAAAAGGATCCGAATTTGATTTGATTTTTTAAGAACGACGCACAGAGGTCAATTTTCCCGATCTGGCGCACGGAAATTATTTTATAGCTTTAAAGTCTTCAAAAATCTAATGATCTAAAAACTATTGTAATTAACTCGGGAGTAGGCGCGCCCTCGATACTAACGTTAATGGTCACGCGGGGTGACTGAGTCACACACACACACCCCAATCCCTTTTTTATAATTATTTTTACTGTGCGCGATAAAAATCATGAATAACTTAGTTAAGAGAAAGTATACTTACCTACTTTTAAGGCTTTAAAATTTTTCTTTGAAAATTTGAGAAAAAATATCACCCAAACAGAACCAAAAAATTTCAAATGTGCGTGACTTTAATAAAGGACACAAATCACAAACACTCTTCGCTAACATTATAGGAATGTTATTGGCAGGCAAAACTGTCATATGCTGTTCAAGTTATTGTAGTTTTATTGTCCTTTGATGGTCGATAAATAGTATGTTGAACTTTTCTTGCTTATGTCTTTTTAACAGAATGAAGAGTGTCTTGCGCTAAGCTTATGGCTTCATATTTTTCCTGATGTTCTTTTGGTTGAATTTGAAAACTTTCCTTTCAACTCAAACGTTTCCTGTACATCGATTTTCTTATATTTACTTTTACTATGATGATTAATATGCTTTATTTCAGCAGATTCTTCCCTTGCTTGATCATTTTCAACTCCATTCAATACCATTTCTTTTTCTTTTATTTTTCTCATTTACATTTATAAACCATAATAAGTCGTACAACACAGCAATCAAAGCTACTAAGTTGTTCACAGGGGGAAAAAATCTAGCATGTTCATAGAAAATATCTTGGAACTAAAGTGGTCGCGCGGAGAACTCAGACAAAACAAGTATCTTAAAACTTTAAAAAGAAAAACGTATGCCACGCCCAAAAAAGAAAGAAATATTTTAAAAATACATTTTTGTTCCCATGAAGACTGTCCTATAAGAGGATACTGTTAAGGTCATTGGCAACAAATAAACAGTTTTCTCAGAATTAACAACTTCGGGAGCCTGGGGTGACTCTGTGCCCCGCGCGCTTGCTCTTGGGTTAAAGTAAATTCGGCACCATTTCTATATTCTAACAAGAAATAAGGCTCTTAGAGGCTCAATAAATTTATGTCAGGCGTGAAATTGATCAAGAATAAATTACCGCTAAGTGGACCTAGTTTTTGAACAAGGATCTAAGGATATTAACAATAATAGCAATGTGACACATGTGGGAGAATATTTAGAGAAAATAGGGTGGCACGTTAAAGATTAAATTTTTACAGATTAAACAAATACAATCAAAAAGTACGCATCTACAAGCATTAACATTATGCATAAGTAATAAAGGATAATAGGTATGATGGGGAGGGATATAGGAAAGGAGTGAAGGGGGCAACATATAGTGTGCGTGATTGTGTGGGTAGGGAGGGTTTGGTAGTATTTGTGCAGTAGAGCTATTTATTCCATGATTCCCAGCCACTAGCATTATATATTCGCACGACTCGTGTTGACGCGCCCTCTAACGAAGAGAAATTGGAAAGCGAAACAAGCGTCGCAAAAATACCAACGGCTAACACTGAAAAAAATCATAACTTTGTGAGTTGCAGGAAGTAGCACCTAAATTTGGTATTAAATTAAAAGTCCATATCTACTCTATGTGGCTTAAGTGTTATATTGATCAATCCGTGTCAATCCCAAAAGTTCAAGTCCATTAAACACACAAAAATGATATGCGTTTGTGAAAATTACGTATTGTGCTAATTGTTACGTTTTTACAATTTTGAATCAGCTTTGAACCTAATTTGAGAGTCAAATAAAGAAATTATTTACCCATAACGTGTATTTTCACAGAAAAATGCCAAAAGCTACAAAATCTTGTTCAGACGAAACGATAGAACTTCCGACTGGAAAATGAGGCTCGCAGGTGTTCCTCGTAGCCCCAACAAACCCGATCTAAACCGTCGACTGTTGGAAATTTCCAATCGCGTACTGAAGAAAACTGATTAAAACACGGCTAGAGTCTTATGAGGACCATAAATTGTGGGTTGTTGTTAATTTTCGTGCAATTTCCTTTTTGGGGTTTCCGTGCGCCAGATCGGGAAAACTGACCACTGTGCGACGCACTTCAAAGCTGATCAAGGGCAAGGAATATGTAATGAAACTAAATTCGCCGCGTGTACATTTTGTTCCGGAGAGCCTTTAATAAAACATTTAATTCCAAAGTTAAACAATTAAATATAATTTTTTCAGGCCATTGATATCTTCTACAAATTTTTTCTATCTGATGGACAGTGCATAAAACGAATATCCATATTCACTCTGACAGGCTATCTTCTATTCTTTTCTTTACTAGCGAGTGAGTAAATATTAACGTCGACCAAGTAAACAGCTACTCGAGGTCACCCGAGCTACTCAATGGCTTTTGGCGACGAGCCTCATAATTTTGAACCATGGTCAAGTGACGAGGACTCTCTTTTAACATTCACACCAAGCCAATGATAAGGACTTTCAGCCTCGGCAGATTTAACGTGCATCAACCCCCTGTACACGGCGGGTCTTCAGTGGCACTAGGCTCAAACTCGTGATACGAGGGCCACGAGTACGTTATCTTGACCATTAGGCCACCGCAGCCTCTTTATTCCTAATAAATTCTATAAATTAACACCGGATTATACCAATAAAGGTTCAAACAATGGCAGTGCTGATTATTACACAAAATTAACAACTTTTTATGGGAAGGAAATGAGTATACCCACCCTGTATTACAATGTCAATCACAACTAACAAAAAAAAATTCTTAAGGGATGGGTGAGTTACTAGTCTAACCTCTAAGACTGATTTTCGGGCGGAAAGCTGCTTCAGCCATGGTAATAAATTTTCATCCAAAAATGAATAACTAGTCAGGGTAATAATACACTTAAAAAAAGGGTTACATTTATTTCTCTTTTAAAAAAACCGGCATTTAAGTAACATAAAGTTGGCTCGATGGCTTAGAGGTAGAGTGCCCTCGCCTTGTAAGCCCAAGGTTGCGGGTTCGATCCCGGCTGGAATCGATAGATTTTCTGGATGAGAAAATCGCAGGCACGCATGTCATATGATTATGTGGCATGTAAAAGATCCCTTGAGTATCAATTTGGTTTAGGTTCTCTGGGTAAAATTAAATCATGGCATTGTTTAATATACGACAACAACTTGAATAAAATTCGAGCTTTAAAATTGATAATGGAAGCATCTACTAGATAATGCCACCAATGAAATGGCTCTCCCGCTTGGGGACTTGCCGTGTCTGTAAAGGCTTAGCTGCCACAATGCAGCCCATTTGAAAAAACGAACATAAAGTTGAGCAAAATGTAAAAAGCGAAATAATTAAACATCACACATATATTGGTAAAGTTTTTCATAGATCAACGCTGAAGCTTTGTTCATCACATAAACACAACATAAATGCTTTTTTCCCAGCATTTAATTAGAGAAATTCACTTTGACTACCTTTTGGATTTCATAAAGTTCTGAGCGTCATTTTTTACATTTCTATGTTAACAGTAATTACAAAACGATGCATAAACAAATTTCATAATTTTCTAAGAAAAAAAGAAAGTGTTCCTTTTTTCGAACAGAAAAAAAAATATTATTGCATGAATGGAAGCTATTTTGCTCCATAAATTGTGCTCATCATTATACTCCGTAACAAACAAAATGCATTTTCCAGTTTTTTTTCCCTCCTTTTTTCTTTTTATAGGTATAGATTAAACTCTGCCACCAAAAATGCTTTCAATGAATCAGTTTTCATTTTAATATTAATTCCTCTCGTTAATTACAATAAATATATTACAACCTGTCTCTACTAATATTTATACCTTCGATAATGCTTAAATTGACCTTCCAATTAAGAATGTTATGTTACAGATTTTCACTTACACAAAATAAACTCAGAGTTCAAATCAAGAACCAATGTAGTTAGGTTTCAGAGTGAGATTGATCACCTGAACCGATTGTCAGTTTCTATGACGTCATACCGTCCACTTTGATAGATATGGTACAAGGGGACGAAGTCCAAGAAGCATAGGAAAGAAAACTAAAGCAAGAAAGAGAAGAACCATCCCTCTGGGAAGACGCTCCTACATCCGTCTAATGAGATCTTTGTGGCTTTATATGTGACGGAGATTTATGTAGTTGGTGTCCCTAGGCATTCCACTTCTATTCCGTGCCAAAGAGATCTTTTTTTGTTAGAATTTGAAGTTTTTATTTACTTTTACCAGTTTCGATTGTTACATTGAACAAAAAGAATTAGAAGGAGCAAAATTATGACCAAACATTAAAAGACAGCTAACTTAATTTTCAAAAAAAGGGACTCATGCAATCATTAGAAAATTCGTTCTATTGTTCCTTTTGTGAGACAAAGAAGAAACAGCCATTAAACGAACATTAAATTAGAAGTTCATACAAATAAATATAAAAACATTTTAAAGAAATACCGACAAATAACTAATAAATAAGCCTAAAGTAATATATTTTGAATTACTATGCAAGTTGAGTTTTGAAAATATAGTGCATTCTATAAACTGTTATTCAAAACTATTAGACAAAAAATAATAGAAAAACCAACTTGTCTTAATATGAACAATACTATGATGTGTAGTAATTCGAAGATATATTAAACATTAAATAAAAAAGGAATTTAAACAACAAAACGTATAAAAATTAAAATAATATGTAGTACTTAATACATATTAATAAAAAAATATTGTCAAAGATATAACTCATTCTTATTATTACAACTACCTTTTCATAGCCTTAACTTTTACAGAAGGTTAATCAAATTGTTAAGGTTAAAAATGATAATGCTATACTATTTGCAATTATTTTCATACTTAATTCTGCTTATCAAGCGTAAAAAAATTACTTAAAATTGACAATCATTTAAATGGAAAGCGAAAAGAAATATTAAATAAAATTTTGTTCAAAGAAAATATTACTTATTTGCAAAAGAATTTTTACTATAGAAATGATTATGAGATAACATACAGCCTCCTTGACAAGAATAATAAAAAAAGAAAGATTTGACAGTATCCCTAAGTGGAAAGTACTCTCTGTATACTTCTTCAGTAATTATATATTTTTCCCTGACTTACTTTAAAAAAATGAAAGAAAATTAAATCTTTTTCAGTAAAATAATCAAACAACAATAAATCGGTGAGTTTTAGAGAAATACCTTTTTGTTCCCATTAAACAGAAAGAAAATAAATATCAGATGCATATTGTTACTTATGTTATAAATTCCTCAATTTTTAACTGATTTTGATCATTAAAAACAAAACAACTTTACCACCTTTATTGCATTTTTTTTATAATGTTTTCCATTTCTTTGACAAACAGTTGATTTTTTTTTGTGCAACCATTTGTTTATCAACAAAAGAGAATTAAAGATTGGTATTATTCAAAAAGTAAAACACAAATGTTTGTTGAAAAAAATTATAAAGTTACCTTATATGAAATTGCAATAATATGCAATAAAAAAAAATGCTCGAATTGAAACTTCTCTTTGAAATACGAATCTTTAAGTAAAAGATCAAAGTAAATAAAATAGATATCTCAGCTTTCGTTTTGAAAAACAATTTTATCTAAAAATTGTTTCTATCTACTGTTAACTTTCTTTAAAAAATTAAGCTTTAAAATAACATATAAATCTTCTAGACATTAAGCTATATGTATTACATCCTAAAATAATGATAAGCAAATTCAAGCAACTACTTTCCAACAGTATCAATTCTTTCATTCTATGCAAAAAGAGATCAAAGACATAATTAACCATTTCAAACACTTAATGCATTATACATAAAAATGAAATTTCAGAGAAATGCTTTGAGTTTCACAAATTATTCTTGTAGTAAGAAAAACTACATTTTACTTCAAATAGAAATAAATGTAAGGAATGAATATTTTTTCTTAATGCAAAAATATTTTTCAGAATATACAAAAAGCATGTTGGTTGTTTTTATAACAACCATACACTACTATAAGTCTGATAAATTAAAAAATGTAACAATGTATTCCCATTAACAGGATATATATATGCATACACATACACCATCAAAGAAGTATCTTCACAGACTAAAAGAATTTTTCTTTAGAAATAAATTTTAATTTTTATCAAATAAAAACTAAATATTTATACTTTTTTTTTGTCTACTTAAGTAAAGGAAAAATATGCAAATAAGAAAGAAATTATTTCACGCAAGAAAAAAAGGATTTCGCATACCCTCATCAATTTGCCACATTCAATAGACGAAACCAAGGAGTATTAGGTACAGACAATGTGTGTGTATCACAACATTTTCTTTTTAAAAAATAAAATAACACAATGTGCTTAATCGAAAGCAAATCCTGCAGATAAAAATATAGCGTAGTTTGTCTGAATTCAAGCAGCAACAAAACAAACTTATTTAAAATTGTAACTATTATTTAAAAAAATACTCCAAAAAGTGAACCAAAATATCATAACGATCAACTCCATAAGAAACTTATATGCTAGATATCTATTATTATCAAAAACAAAATCTTTTAGACCTCTTGAATATCTTTATTTAATCACCATAAATAAAAAATTTTGGAACAACAAAAATTAAACTTTCATTCTAATCTAACACTTTAAAACGCTTTCCTTCAACGTGTTTTAAAAACTCGGCGAAAAAAATGCACACGGATTTACAAAACACGGAAAATCTCGACTTCAAAGAAAAAGATAACATACGATGAACAAAATGGAAAAATATACTTTTCAACACAAAATAAAAATAAAAAAGACCCTGCATCATGTAGAGGGGGATAAAAGAGGGGTAGCCACAGAAAACTCTCAAACTTGTAGAGCGATACGGGGAGGGCACGAAAGGTAATCCAGGTATCAAGGGGCCAAGTGGAAAAACAGACTCAATAACGCGATTCCAAGGCTATTTCCCCAGCTTCCTTGAGCCCAAGACATACGTCTTGCTGACACTTTCCTTTCGTTCTTACTCTGGAATATATACCACCTCCCAGCAAAAATATACTTGAATGGAGGAAGCGGGGTAGATAGTGGCTGTTATCCCCAACTGTTGGCAAAAATAAGAACTAGTTGAGTTGGAGAGAAGTATAGTCGTAGCTATCTTGTCAGCAAGACCTCCAAGACGCATTTTTCAAGAAAGAGGAGCAAGGCGTCGGCTTACGGGAAAATAATAGAAGATGCATTAATAATGAACGGCGTTACGCAGCATAGATACTGCAGCGAGCCTTGGGAGTAGAGGAAATAAAACCTGAATGAGTGTGTGGAAAAGCATTATACAGTTATTTTTCTAACACCAAACTACTTCGATAAAGGTCAAAACATAGGTCAGAGCAATTTCATGATAATTCAAGATTTTAGATAATAAGATGCAAAAAAGTGTGAAAAGTTGTTTATAACTCGACTAATAAAAAATAAAATAAATTGAAATGATTTTAAAAATCTAGGACGATACATGCAACAAAACAATAATTTTTTTATATAAAAATTTAATTTATTAGACTCATCCAAAACGAGCTATTTATCACGAATCCTTTCATAAAAAATTTCTAATGCTTATAGCGAAATTTTGAATTATAAAAATGGTCTCCTCTAGTTAATAAAAAAATTCATTCAAGTATTTCTAGAAATTCAACATTTAAACATTCGTACTGAAATATGTATAAGCATGATTTTATAAAATAAAACATCGAATACAATACATAACAAAATATTTAATAATATTTTAAAATAAAATTTAAAGGAAGTATAAATTACGAGTTTTTACATGTTTTATTTTTAAGCGTTGAATATTTATTCAAGAGAGTAATATATAGAAAATTGATACATAAAAAATGAAAATAAAGCAAAAAATAAAAAAAAATTTGAAAATTAATGTCCTCTCGATTCTCTGTATGTTATTGCTCTGTCTGATTCTGTGTAATGTATATTCTCGAAATCCACTGAATAAAATTAGAGTCAAAATCATAGTTTAGATTTAAATACAATACTTTTCTGCATTCTTTTAAACATAAAAATAAATGCTTGGAAGAATTCCTGAGACGTAATGTTCACAAAGGCAGTTTAATGTAATGTCACCAATACAACAATGAAAAGGAAAAATGCAAAGAAATAAATAATAAGCAAAGTAAAAGCATTTCACAATGTTACAAAAGTGGTATTAACTTTCTCATTTTTAACTTTTCCCCTTCTTTAAAACTAATAATAACACAATATTGTTTTTAAAAATTTAAACCTATACAGGACCATAAGGTTTCTTAAGAGTAAATTATTAGTACATAACAGGGTTTTTTTTTGCAGTTTTTTAGACGTAAAATATACAAAAAAAATTCAGTTTCATAAGATTTATGTATAGTTTTAACCGGCATCTGTTTTCATTTTGTCCAAATATACTTAATTATGGCACAATTTTATACGTTCCAAATAACATCTGATGAAACACATTAATATATTACTACACGACACACAATAAGTCGAAATGAATAAGAGAATAAGAATAGATGCATTTTACCATATTTTACCATTTATACATATTTTACCATTGGAGCCAATTGATATTTGCAGTTCTTCCCCCCCCCAAAAAAACATTCGTTTACGTTCGGTATTGTTTTCGCTATATGTTCTATTTTGATAATCTGTATAAAAAATACTTATAAGTGAAAAATTAAATACGACAATTACCAACTTAAAAATGAGTAAAATGTTTTTTTAGTCGTTTTAGAGTTGTTAATACAGCTTTACAACCTAATTTTTAATTATTTTAACGATTTTCCGCTTTGGCATGTTACTTATAAATTCCGCGACGGATAAAGTCAAAGTATAGAATAAGTCTGGTAAGCATTGTTTTTGTTTTCTAGCATATTCAGAAGTATTTGAAAGTACTAAATTCCAACACAGTCATTTTACTCATACTTCCATTATACAGTCGGGTGGGTTCAGCAAAACAAAATAATAACAACTCTCTCTATCAAAGAACCTTACAAAAGCACCTTTCACGGCAAACAAATGAAACTATTAAAAGTAAAGGAAGAGAACGTAGGGGAGAGTAAGATTGAATCGATTTGCTGAAACAAAATAGAAAAGACAGAATTTTGTAGCAAAAGACCGATAAGAACTCCTGATTGGGCTAATATTGTCCCGGCATTTATTGTGTATGTGCAGTGGCTAGGAAGTTTCTTTCTCTTCATTGTCGGCAATTCATCGATTTTAACGATTGTTAAGCACATCCGTGTTTAAGGGACATCGTGGACGACAGAAAATGGGTCACAGTTCGATGGAAAAATTGGGAAGAAAAGAAGGGACGATGACCGCGAACAAAACGTTCGTAGGACATTCCTAGTCAATAATGCAGGAGAATGAGGTCTTTTGGTAAAACTCCAGTTTCTTTCCTTTTTGGTATAAACCCCATGGACGTTTTAATTAATGGCAAACAATTAATTTTTCTATATTTAATGCTGATAGAAATAAGGCACCGTTACAGAGATTTATCGCCCGTTCAAAGTTTATACATAAAGCAAAGAACCGAATGTCAGAAGCAAGATGAGGGATGCGGTGATGCTAATAATTAACGGTTCATTATGAATACTAAGCAATGCGTTAATCTCTTATTCACGCGGTTAGAAATTAAACTTTCAATACATAAAATTCCACTTCCTAGGAATGCATAAAAGTAAATTATTCTCTCGAGTTTTAAAATTGAAATTTAACGATACGATTCAAAAAAGTACAAAATTACCACATTTATTCGAATTTAAGTGCCACCATCGACTCTAAGCTGTATCCCAAATTTACAACACGTTTTTGTGAAAAATTTAAAAACAGTGTAAAAGAGTTTATAGATATCCGATATTTACGAAAGTGAAAAAAATTAGAACGAGAATTAATAAGAAGTGAATAATTTATTTATTTTATTAGTATTAAAAGCTTTTAAATACGTGCATGCGCCTGTAAGTGCTCTAACTATCAGTATCATGTTCACTTTCCTTCATCCAACGAATTTTTCGCTTTCAATTCTAAGCCGCGCTCCCCCCCCCCTAATAGTATTAGTATTGGGGGGAAATACGGTTTGGATTCGAATAACTGCGCTATTTCTAAATAGTACGCCCACACAAAACATGAAAGAAAAAAAAGACACCAAATAATGAATTCATTCTGTAACATTACAATGCAAAGTATTAAAAATAAAATAAATATTCATACAACTAAATGCTTTATTTAAAAAGATGCTTAAAATAAATAATATTTAAAATTTTAAAACTGCATGAAAATTAAAATTGAGATCTTAAATACTTAAATTTTTAATCTCTTCTTACAATGAAAGTCATCAAGATTAAATTCAACGAGAAAATTATTTAGTCTTTTTACTAAACATTTATTGGTACAACTGGGGATGGGAGAAGAAAAGCCATTTTAACATCAAACTGAAAGCAATAGATTTTTACGCAACAAAACTTATAAATATTTAGAAATAATTAAAAAAATTAAGACATATGTAACAAATAGCTAAAATATTTAGGCATGAAACGGTATCAAGTGTTTTAAATAATCTTTCTTCAAAGTTCACACTCTTTATAAACAAATCTTATACAGCCCAATGCGATTATAGGTTTAGTTTAATAGATCGATAAAATTTTCAATTCGATGATTCAATTGTCAAGTTTCAAATTAAGCGCTACAACAGAGAATACTAGAAAATACCAAAAAACATAAAATCTGCAAACATGTAAAATTAATCCTTAAATGAGCTCCAATTGAGACTCCTTTAATTATAGCCTTTTAACGGATCCTTATTACTGAATAACTGATCAATTACTGGTAAAAACTTCGAAGAGTCTGACAACGTACTATAGACTCTGCTAACGTGTCTAAACACGTTATAGAAACACACTTAAATATAGCAGAACAATTGCAATCTGTTCGGGAGAGAATCGAATGAAACTAGCGTTTATTTTAAATGTTCTCCATGTTAGTAAAAAATGTAAACTAAAGGATAAGTGGATCATATGGATAGTGTAAAAGCTTTGAAACAAAAATTTTGACTCTCAACAAAGCACTGCAAAATAAAACACATATATAAATCTAAAATGAAAGTTAAAATGTTATACTGTATTTTGAACATTTTGACCAAAATTTTATTAATCAGTGTGCAGAAAGTAAAATCTGATTTTGATAAATACTGGTATCAGACTAATAAAAATTAATATTCAGTATTTTTTTTCAAGTCGAATAAATTTTTGAGAATTTCTTGTTATCGTTTATATGTTATAATTATTATCATCGCACTATTAGGGAAAAAATTAAAACCTTTTCCTTCCTGTTTAACGGGAGAAAAAGCGAATAAATTGTTAAAAATATAAATCTGGAACGCAGAATTGAGGAGCTTTTATATTTTTAACGTTTGTTTCCTTTTCTTTTGCGTGTTATAAATCATAATTATAGTTTACGTACAATGAAACTTGTTGCAAATATGTTTCAGCCCGCGTTTTAAGATTTAGTTTTTGAAAAAAACCTTAATAATTCTAAATTCTAATTAAAATAATCGTATAGTTCATAAAAGTGCTGTGTCATTTAGTTTAAAAATTGTATTCTGTTTCATTTTAATTTATTTATATATTCATATAAAAACTCTGATTTCCACAATAATTTTTTTAAAAAAAACTTTTATCCTTTTCCATTTATATGCTACATGGGATCACTTAAAATACATTGTAATAATAATAAAAATATTATTTAAACAAAATAAAACCAGACATTTATCATTTCTTTACGGAAGTGAATAGGAAAAAATTTTATCAGCACAAAAGAGCATCATTGATAAAACCCATAAAAGAAAAAAGTATAACACAAAAGATATTAATTTTAAAACACGTGTCAGTGGGATTACAACCATTGAACAAATGTTTTGTTTGAATAAATTACAAAATACAAGATAACAGATAAAAGTTCCAGCACGAATGACAAAAATGTCAAACGAGAAAGCGCATTTTATTTCGTACTTCTAATTATTTTTTTTTAAAAAATCAGAAAAAGATCCGAAGATAATCAATAAGAAAAATATTTGTTAAAATTTCACATGAATTTCAACGATATAAATGAAAAGGGGGACAGGTTTAATTAAAAGGGGAATTTTGTAAGGGTAAAGTATAATTATACTACTGAAAATAGGAACGTTTGTGACGGTTTAATTTTCGTAAAAGTATATATATATTGTTGATTAATGATATTTTTTTGTGCTGGTATTGATCCTAGTTTCATTTCAGAATGTCTGACCCAAATCTTCCCGAAGTAGATGTCTTCAAAAGCATATGTAAAATGTTCTATTTTGTTAATTATTTAAGTAGAAGTGCACAGACAGGGTTTTTTCCTTACAGAGTTTTTCCCTTGTCCTAGCCCAAATGGGGTGTACTGTGTGTTAAAATGTAAAAGAGATGCCTTAATTAAAATTTTAGGTGGATTTAGATTAGGTTTTTTTTTGCGTATTGTCGTGTATCAGAATCTAATCAAGAAGTAGAGTAGGTATAAAATTTTTGGCAATTCTTGATAATGTGTTAAAATTTATCAACGTAATTTCTATCGGATTGTTAAGACCCAGAGATATATCACGTTTTCTTCACGGAGGGGGTTGTGACGGTTCTATCCACGCTCTTTCCACTAAGTCCAATTGGGGAATTTCTGATCTTTAAAAATTATTTTATTATAAAACTCCTCCTCGAAGAAGAAGACGTGATTATGTAAATTTATAGTACAGGCTTTCAGGTTAGAAAGAAAGATAGGATAGATTGCTTGCGAAGTAGAGATTAATCAAATCGAATGTGAATCATGGATATTTAATATTTAATAGTTGAATTACTTAGAGTGACGATCTGTCACTGGAGATTGAATCTGGATTAAATAGATAAGAAGTCATAGCTATTGCCTTGAGTAAAAAAAAATAAGTATTCAAGTATTTTCATATCTCGCGTACCTCGTTAATTATCTGCATATTTATTAATTGGGTGCATCACTTAGACTTGATAGATTGAATTTGAGTTGGTGATTAATATTGTGAATAAATTAGATTGTTTTTGAAATATGGCTAGTCTTCCTTCCAATTCTCCCACACCTTTAGTCGCGCAGGAGAGATCCTTACACGTTCCAGTAAGTATACGAAAGTGAGCTCTAAAGTGATAAAATAGTTGGAAGGGAATACGAAAAAGGAAAAAAATAACGAATTTAGTTGTTGAAAACTACTAAAACTTAATTTTAAAAAAGTAACAATTTTTTCTAAAGCTTTATATATTTACCCAAATTATATACAATATCAATTAATAATATAATTTCTCTATATAATTCCAAAAAGTAATTTTCTTCAAAATTTTAAATAAAACATTTTAAACAGTAAAGTAAAACTCGCGCCTGTTTTTGCTACCGTCGTTACTCGCGGGGTGTAGAAAACACCCCAAAATTTTGACACGTGTATTTAAATATGAAAAAAAAAAAAATTAGTGAATTATGATACATTTTTAAAAAGTACAAGTTTTTTTTGTATTATACAAATAAAATTATTAAATTTATTGCATAAAAATGTGACTGACATTAATTTAAACTAAACCTACAAAACTTTCATTTTAAAATAAATTAACTTTATATTATTGCCGGGGTGTAGAGAACAACCCGCGCGAGTGATCGCGGGTTAATAGAAATACTTGTTATTTACCTTAGCATATTAAAACATTTTTGAAAGCAACAATGGACATAAATATTAATACGCGTGAGGTAAACACGTTTTTTTTTTTAAAAATTAGTACACAAGTTAAGATATAAAAAAAAGCACACTAAAATAATGCATTTTCATTTTTTAAAATACGTTACTCTCTCGCATGCTATTTTTCCACACACACACACAAACTAGAGAGAAAAACTAATTTATTAATGTAAGCCATTGCAAATGTAAATAATTAACATTGATCAACAGATTTCGAAAAAGATTGATGTATTTCATTAAGAGTAAGTCCTTTCGTCTCAGGAAGGAAAAAACACCCCCAAATAGCACTTGATAAAGCAAAGAATGCATATAACCAAAATAATCCATAAAACCCGAGAAGTTGCCGCAAATAATCAAAAGATTTTGTAACGATGAATCCAGATAAAGAAATAACAACAGTTCCGAAAGCTATAATCATGCTTCTAAAACGAATAGGAGAAATTTCTGGCGTCATCACGAAAGGTATTGGCCCGACTCCCAAAGAAAATGAAAGCATGTACATCATTAAACTCACTAGTGGTATCCACCCATATGAATGAACATCAAAAGCATGTTCATTATTTCTTGTTGAAAAATAACTATATATGCCAAGGATGAATAATGAGACCGCTAAGCAACTTCCAGATATCATATACAACAGTTTACGTCCAGATCTGTCCATTAGTATCCCGCTGAAGACAGTCCCCGCAATCTGAATACCTGCAACGACTGAAGATGCTAATTGTGGATCAACCGAGCTACCAATGGTTTCGAAAATTTCTACTATGTACGACATTATAGCATTCACACCAGAAACTTGCTGAAAAACCATTAAGAAAGCAGTTATTATGACAGGTTTGTAAAATGTCGGATCAAGAAAATCCTTCTTAGAAATATTATCACTTTCGTTTTGTTTAAGATTATCTGTGATTTCCTTTATTTCCTTCATCACATCCAAGTTTTTCCCTTTCAAGAACTTTAATCCATTTAAAGCTTCATTTGTTCTAGATTCACGAATAAGCCATGGAGGAGATTCGGGCATCATAACAATGAGACATGCGGCACATGTTGTGATGACAGCGCCAGAAATTGCCAGCCATGACCATCTCAGCACGGCACCCAGTGTTATTACTATAAATACTCCCATGCCGAAAGCAAGTTGGAATCCTGAAGTTAGGAGACCTCTGATTTCCGTTGGAGCGATTTCTACTATGTAAGCTGGAACAGCTACACAGCAAACACCAGCACAGAGACCGGAGAGCAATCGTCCAGCGTAAATTATCGTTATAGAGGGAGCATAAGCAATTGTTAACCAACTGATTACGTATGAAGTTGAAACTAAAACCAGAGTAGCTTGTCGTCCAAGTTTATGAGTAATATAACCTGAAAAATGAATAAAAATTACTTCAGTTAAAGAATTTTTGTGTATTAATCAATATTCAATAGTGATTTTATCAACTATTTCAATATATATATATATATATATAACTATTCACGCAAATTCGAATTCAATTTATTTTGAAATACAAAGCCTTTGACATTTCGACGTCTTTTTCTCTTTCCTCGTATTTTCTCTCTTAAAGGTATCTTACGCATTCTTCACTTTAAATTTCTTCTTAATTTTTTAAATGAAGAAACCTTTAAAAACTCAGTGAAGAAATACTTTAAAAAATCATTTATATTAGACTTTTAGCCCAACAATTTAACTGAAAAAAAATAATAATTCTTAAATGTTAATAAAAACAAACTAGCAAAATTTTTTAAAATATTGACCGTCTGGGTTTTACTTTCATACAGTTGTAAAACATAATATGAAATTTCTTTTATAAATGTACTAAAAATTTGATCCAATAGCTAAACTAAAGTTTTGTTCTAATAAAAAAAGGTACCTGGAAAGCTGTGTCATATGTCTAGTTTTATATGCATGAATATTACTACATTCAAAATCTACAAAATACAAATTGAATAAAAACAACTGAAGAGTTGCAAACTTTTGGTTATTCTATTTTACTTTATTCATTGACCTTCTTAACGTCCCCGTTAAAAATAACGCAACAGTTATTCTTGACGGACCTTGCAATATTATATTACCGTAAAGTGGCGAAGTCAACACCTGAGGAAGCAACCCACTCTACAAATATCTACACCGCGATAACTTGAGGGGTTCGAAATTAGACAATATAATGTACATCAGCACCACTATACGGTGGGTTTTTAGTAGAAGTCGAACCCAGATAGAGAGAGAGAGAACGGAAAGCAATGTCGCTACCATAACCATTTGACTATCGCGGCCACGAAATAATTGAAAATTTTATTATATTAATCATACGTTACATACGCATACATTATACTAATTCTAAAAACTCATTTGAGAAAAAAAAATGTATGTTTACATATTAAATAAATTATTCAACCAATAATCTATTCTTAATTTATCAAAAAATTAAACCAGTTATTTTAAAGCACACTCAATCACTTTAATCTTATCTAATTCAGAGTATCACTTTAAAATAACTTTATTTAGCGTAACTTAGTAACAGTTAAATGGTAAATAGATATACAAATAAATAAAATTCTAATCGACAAAAACATTTAATTCTACATAATAGATACAAAATGGTAACTATATCAAAATTCAGAAATCAAATACATTAAGAGGTAATTTAAAGATATCGATGTCATTTAGTTCAAAGAAAAGAATGACTAGATAAATGTAGAAGGAACCTACAATCGTATCGTAACGAATGAAAATTCAAACTGAAAGCTGGCATTATTAATACTTCACGAAATGGGGGGGGGGGGAGTTCTGAGAAAGGAAACATATACATACACGAGAATAAAATGAGAAGCAATATAAATTAAGAGGACACAGTACGATTCAATTAACAAAAATCGATCAAAAAGCCAAATCTAATTTTTTTAGCCTAAATTATTTTTTATGTATTTTCTACGAACTCATGAAGTTTGAAAGCTTTAAGTTTAAAAAACGCAGAGTTGTGATAAATTTTAGGTTTGTTTTTATTCACATATCTATGGGAAATCAAAACTTTTAGCTGATTTATCTCAGAAAGACAAAATAGCTAGTTTGTCTTCATTTAAAATGCTAAGGTTTTTTTTTTATTGTGCCTAATACTTCGAATTTTTTTCACTTGTTGCTAATAATACATGGAATAAAAGTTGGTATACATTTTTCAATCAAAGCAATACTTATTTTTTAAAATATAATTGAATTTGGAATTTACAAATTTTTTAAGGAATTTTCAATAAGTATTTAGAAGAAGTATAGTACGAATACCAATCCTAAAACCCATACAAACTGTTGTTATACATAGTTTGACGTACTTGTAAATCAAATTTCATATACGAATATCCATTTTTGTACCATTTTAAAATCACTTAAGAAGTTTCAAGTTTTTCCCTTAAAAAATTAAATGGCTAGCTTTGTATGAAATTATGAGCACGAAATCTGTTTTACATCATACATTCACATAGGAAGCAACCAAAACATTTATGAAAATCATTAAATTAAAAAATTTAGAGTAAATCGTATCATGTCCCCTTAAGGCTGCTTCATGGGAGATATAATGGCTTTTACTATAAGAAACAGGGTTAAACTCAAGTATTAATATAAAAAATGAATACCATTACGTTTAAAAGTTATTAAACACGAGAGATATAAATTAATATATGACCCAAATAGGCTAACATAATCGTAATTTTCCTTTTTTTTTTCAACCCTGTGACAGGATTTTTAAGTAATACCAGCGAACAATAATTTCCCGCTTAGGTAGATAATACTAGAGATACAAAATACTAGAGAAACAAATAAGGATTTAATGAAATTAAAAGTAAATTCTAAATCGAATGCAAAAATATAAATAAGTTTATTTTCAAGAAATTTTTTACACAGCTTTTTATTTATTACTTTGAAGATTGTAGGTAAATTTTCAAGGCAGTAAATATGAAAGAGGCATTAATAACGAATATTCCTCAGAAACTTACTGTACAGAGTTCGTCTAGATCTCCAAGACAGCAAATTTTCCTACAATTATCAGTTATTACGATACGATAGATACAAAATTTCAAAGGATGTCTTTAAGTCCTGTCTTTTTTTGTTACAGATATAAGTAATGCTAATATAACAGTGGTTTTCAAAATGTGTTTCACGGAACCCTAGTGCTTCAAGATGCATAGAAAAGGTTGTTCGAGTCAAAATAAAAATTCAATAATTATAAACCTGAATGAAAAATCGATTCATGTTCTCTTATGAAGTTTGCATGACTACAAGTATCTAAAGATATGTTTCTCAAAGCAGGTCCGATTGGGAAAACAAAATAAATTTGACGTCGGACAGCCTCTTTTTGATAAAATCCTGGAATTATTATTATTACTGAAGGAATATTAAAACGTTTTTTAATTAATATTTATATATACTACCTAGATTTTAAATATTTTGTTTATGATTCAGGATTCTGCAAAATAATTTTATATTCATTAGTGTAATGTTTCGCAATACTAAATGAAATGGAATTGAATGAATTGGATTTATACATGTTACATATTATACACTAGTTTTTAGTATTAAAAATTATACAATAAAGTACTTTTTTTCCATTTGTTTAAAAAACACTCACTTATAAGAAAACATTTTCAAAAAAACATAGAAGCTTACCATTGGAAGAGAAAAAGCAACCTATCGACGTAAATCAACAGATTCAACAATAAAATCTAAACTTAAATAGGAAATAACTAAATTTTATACTAGTTGAAAATTCATGCAGAATACAGTTATCAACATTTTAATGCCACCTGGAACAACGTATTCAGGTGAAAAATCTTTCTCAACGTATGTGCCAACAAAAACAAAACATGCAGAACAAATTAGCAGACTTCGACAATTTGAGTAAAGAACAAGATATCAATCATTGGCATGGCCAAGTAATTTTAGCGCGTTTTTCACATGTTGTATTTTACAATATTGCAACTAATGAACTTTTTACTAACAGAAAGTAGTACTATACTTAAAAAAAAAATTTTTAATTTTTTTTAATTCTTAAAAAAATTTAAATTTTTTTTTTAAAATTATTAAATTTAAATATGATTTGGCTCATTTAGGGCACAAATGCGACCAAATGCCGAAAACCCGAGGTCAATCGGTTAATTATTGGCTGAGAAAAAGGTACGACAAAATATGGAACGAAGACGAAATTTGCGTCCTAATAGCGCTTTTTTCACACTACGTGAAAAACGCGCTAAAAATAAGACACATATCCCAGTTACTAAATATAATGCAGGGATAGATGACACCAGGAGCTGTAAATGATGCTATTGATGAGTAAATTACATTAATTTTTATGTCCTAAATTTTTAATAAAAAAAATAGTCTTTTCTTTAATTGTTTTGTCTATAACATGCTGATCTACTTAAAATATTATTTTAAGATATATTTTTCTAAGTTTTTTTTTTCATGGGGGTTCTTTGGAAATACCATACAGTCTTAAGGGTTCCGTGCTTAGGCGAAGTTTGAAGACCACTGCTAATAGTATGCGAACAGTTTAAAACGTTTTCATGCACTTATAACAGATAACTGGAGGAAGAAAAATCCCTTACCTGCTAAACAATTTCCTACAATGCCGGTAATCTGAGGTAAACTGGCAATCCACGTGATTTCATCCGGGGTTACATCTCTAAATCTACTTCCAGGCAGTCGCATGTCAACAGTGGCAGGTGCTGAATACGAATAGACCATACCCATGACAATAATGTACAATAGGGCCGATCCAGCAGCAATATGAGTGTTTCTCAGTCTTACAAATGGCACAAGCGTCGTTTCACCCATATTTAGTTCTGTATTGTCTTTTTTAATTTCGTTAAGATTGAAACTAGACATTTTACTCACGTAACACATATAACAAGTTTTCACGTTCGAATGTTTAACGTAAATGCAAATAAGGATATGAAGCAGTATTTTCTCATGTATGATTTACTTTAAAAAAATTATGCTAGACGACAACAACAAGTCTAGAAAAACATTTTGGACGAAAGTTAAGTAGTTTCGTAAAAAATAGCAGTTCCAGTAAAACATAGATCGACAAAAAAAGGATAAATATAACTGTACAAATCACATTCGTCGAATGTAACAATAAAAAAACTAAAGGTCAGAATCAATCAGTTTATCATTAGGGATAGAATACTGAAAATATTTAGACAGAACAAAAAAATCTTTAAAGCAAAGTGATATCTTTTGAAAAGCAATTATCTATTGTGTTCTGATAAACAAGATAAGATTTTTGGATTTAAAATGCAATTCACACCTGAAAAATGTTTGAAAGAAAAATTATCGAAAAAAAAATTGTTATTGCACAAGTAATAAAAGATTTATAAAACACATGAAATACATTTAATTCTGAAAGGGATGTGGAATTGTGCTTACATTTTATATGTTATTTAAAGAATAAGTAACAAAAGAAATTGAAATCGTATGTAAGGGCAGAAATTTTCAATTACAATTTTTATCACAACAGCGATTGAAAAGCGTTTATTTTTTTTCGGACCATAATATTAATTATTATTAACGCAATGGTTTTTATTTTTCGTCATATACATCATAATTCTACCGTTAAATAGTCAAATAATAAATATGTCGACTACTTTAAAAACAACTAATAAACAATTATTAAAATAAAATATTTATTTTATGTACTATAAACATAATGTACAGACATTCAAAAGTTAAGATACAAAATGTCTTTCGATGCTCATGAAAATGAAGAAAATGGCAGTAAAAATAAAACTCATAGTTTATGCAAATGACAGTGACGAACTTAAAGAAAAATTTATGCAGAAAAAGATACCCAATATTTATTTTAAATAAAGGGAGACTTATGCAGGAGTGAATGAAAACTTGTAAAATTCTCAATCTTTCACAGCATCTTGTGTTCGTTTTAATAATTGTTAGTTACAATAGTTGTTTGAAATTTCATTGACAACACAGTTTAGCAAAAACTAAGATAAATAGTTTACACCAGTGGTCCCCAACCCCCGGTCAGTGGATCAAATAGCACCGGGCCACACAAGGAATATTAAAATATTTTCATTTTATTTACTGTGATGTATTTCTCTCAGGTATGTGCAACCTTTTATGAAAATATCTTTATATTCCATGTTAAATCTCTTTATGCTCATTTTTTATGTGGTTGTATTTTATATGAAGGCGTGTTTAAATAGAATTAAATTAAAGTTATTAAATCAAAAGAATCTAAAATATAAACAATCAACGTCCCCCCCCCCCTCAATGGGCCGTTGGAGTAGTTCAGAGCTGATGTTGCTAGACATCTGAATGGCTCTCGTACTGTGATCATACGAAAGTGGTATCAGTTTAAATATGAAGATTTGTGTCTAAAAGATGCATTCAAGGTCTTAAACACGCAATATAACACTTGCGATGAGTGAGTGTTTATTGAAGTCGCACATAGTAAATACAATGAAAATTAAAAAGTTTCAAAAAAGCTACAATAAATAGTTTTCTTCAAATTTTGAAATGAAACATATTTCGAAAAGTAAAGGGAAAAAATATTTTCATTATTTGAATTTATTATTTAGTGGAACAAAAAATACTTCAACTCGTAAAATCATATTAGAGAATAGCAAGAGTGGACATAAATATTTATACAAGTAAAATAAAAAAACTACATTTTTTTTTAAAAAAAATATATAAGTATATATGTGAACGAAAATATAATGTAGTAATAAATTATTCTTTTTAAAATACATTACTCTCTCGCATACTAAATTTTTTTCACAAAAAACATCTAACGAGAAAAACTAATTTACTAAGCTAAACAATTACAACTGATCAACAGATCTAGAGAAAGATCGACTAATTTCACGAAGAGTTAGTCCTTTAGTCTCAGGGAGAAAAAATCGCCCCAAGAGAGCGCTTAATAAAGCAAAGAATGCATATAACCAAAATAATCCATAAAACCCGAGAAGTTGCCGAAAATTTTCAAAAGATTTTGTAACGACGAATGCAGATAACGAAGAAACAACAGTTCCGAAGGCTATAATCATGCTTCTAAAACGAATAGGGGCAATTTCTGGTGTCATTACGAAAGGAATAGGTCCAACTCCCAAAGAGAATGAAAACATGTACATCATTAAACTCACTAGTGGTATCCATCCATATAAATGAAAATCAAAAACATGTTTACTAGTTCTTGTAGATAAGTAGCTATATACGCCCAGGATAAATGATGAGACTGCCATACCACTTCCAGAGATAATATACAACCGTTTACGGCCAGACCTGTCCATTAGTATACCGCTGAAAACTGTCCCAACAACCTGAACAGCTGCAACGACTGATGAAGCTATTTGTGGATTTACTGAGCTACCAATGGTATTGAATATTTCTACGGTGTAGGCCATCACGACATTCACACCAGAAATTTGCTGAAAAATCATTAAAAAAGCAGTTATTAAGACAGGTTTGTAAAATGTCGGGTCAAGAAAATCCTTCTTAGAAATATTATCACTTTCGTTTTGTTCTAGATTATCAGTGATTTCCTTTATTTCCTTCATCACATCCGAGTGTCTCCCTTTTAAGAATTTTATACCCCTTAAAGCTTCATTTGTTCTAGATTCTCGAATAAGCCATGGTGGAGATTCGGGCATCATAACAATGAGACATGCGGCACATGTTGTGAAGACAGCGCCAGAAATTGCCAGCCAGGACCATCTCAGCACGGCACCCAGAGTTATTACTATAAATACTCCCATGCCGAAAGCAAGTTGGAATCCTGAAGTTAGAAAACCTCTGATTTCCGTTGGAGCGATTTCTACAATGTAAGCTGGAACAGCTACACAGCAAACACCAGCACAGAGACCAGAGATCAGCCGACCAGTGTAAATTATCGTTATCGAGGGAGCATAAGCAATAGTTAACCAACTGACTACGTATGAAGTTGAAGCAAACATCAGAGTAGCTTGCCGTCCAAGTTTATGAGTTATATAACCTGCAAAATAAATAAAAATTACATCAGTAAAAAGAAATCTAGTATTTTTTGCTTAGTTTTAACCAATGTTTAATAGTGATTTTATCTTCATCGATGTATATATAAATCTATTCATTTAATTCTGAATCCATTTTTTTCTTTACAAATATTTATTCAATCTTTACATAGCTTTTGAATTTTTGACAGATTGTTTGGACGGATAATTTGGAACGAATTATCGAAATTAGATTTTAAAAAATGGTAAAAAAATTATTATTCTTAACAGTATTAGAAAAATTAACAAAGATAGCAAAAACATTGACGCAGGCGCGTTTAGATTTTACTTTTATACAATAATAAAATAATGTGTGTTTATTATAGGAATTTATCTGCTGAAAATTGAATTCAATAACTCAGAGGTGTCAAACTCGAGGCCCGACAAATATATATCGGCATACCCAATATGCAATAAAATAACAAACCAACGCAGAATAAAAATAAGATAAATAGAAAATTCCCTAAAAAATTTTTTTTAATTATGCTCTTTTTAACTATTATTAAACAAAATGCGTACATTTATTTCGAACATATTTTTAAAATTTTTTTAACGTTAAAAACATGAGGCACTCAACTTAATGCAAATTGCAATTTGCGGCGTATAATATCATACGAGTTTGACATGCCTGCAGTAATTTAATTTTTCTGAAAAGAAAAAAAAAATTCCCACGAAAGCTGTGTCATATCTAGTTTTGAATCACGGTCGCGTGACGAGGTCAATACCCCCTAAGCTGAAAACCTAATCTCCAAACTCCCATACCACGCTAACTTTATGATTTCGAGTTTTGACCAGTTAAATGTACATCAATCCCTTCACACGCTGGATTTTTAGTATTATTAGTTGAACTCACGATAAGTTACAGAAGATGTAACCACCATGTTAACCACCGTGACCATTTAGATCAGGGTGGCCACGACAAAAGTCGAATATTTATTATCAGGTGTATTATATAAAGCATAAAAATGCCTTTAATAGAAAAAATTATAGTGTATATGTGTTGATTAAGTGCTTTTACCAATAACCTATTCTTAATTAATTTTCCAAACAAAGAAAAGTCATAGTTATTTTAAAGCACTATCAATCATTTAATCTTATCAGATTCAATATCACTTCAGTGTCTAGTAATTATTAAAAGGTAAGCTGATACAGCGCAAATAAATTTTAATCGGCAAAAACATTCAGTGCCACATGATAGATAGAAATTGATAACTATATCAAAAAAGGAGAAAATAAATGATTTAAAAGCTCACTCAGAGATATCGATGTCAGTGAGTTAAAAGAAAAATTGAATACATATGTAAAAGAAACCTACAATCATATCATAACAAATGAAAATTCAAACTGAAAACTGGCGTGTATTAATATTTCATTAAATTACGGAAAATTTCTGCGAAAGACAATATATATGCACAAGAATCAAAATGAAGTAATTATGTACAAGTTACTGCTGTTTCATGGAAGATATAATGAGTTGTATCATAGGAAGCAGTGTTACAACTCAGTTATTAATATATAAATTTACTACGGATGAGTATAAAAATTTATTGAACATAAGCGGCAAGTTATTGTGCTTACTGGGTCTAGAACAATATTAATTAACATTTTCACAATTTGTCTTTTTTTTTTCATACTTGAAACAAGTTTTCAAAAAATGTCTGCAAACAATAATTGTCTGCTTTTGTAGACAACATTTAAGAAATTCTAGATAACTTCAACTAGAATCTTCACTTGAAAGTGAAAAATTTAAAATTAACTGGATTTTATATGAAAATATGTGATGAACAGATTTTAATTTCAGCATAAACTTATACTAAATAATGCATAGTAAACTCGTGAATCTCGGCAAGTTAGGATTACAATAATAAATTACAGTTTTAAAAAACACCCTTTCATCGCGAACTAAGTTGTAACTTAATCTTTTAATACCTAAATCTGGAATTAGTCGCCAAATCTGGAAATGGGATCAGAAATTAGTCGCTGGATGCGGGATGGGAACTGAAAATGGGAAATCGTTAATCCTGATGGTCCTGATCAAGACAATGAAACAAATTTTTTAAATTATTCTATTGTCCTCGGTCCTAGACAAGTGAGCAAAATTTCGAATTAATCTGACCTTTTAAAGTGGGTAAAAATTGAGTTCAAAGATTCCGTTACATACAAGTGAAGATTATAAAAGGGTGTTAAAAATATAACAACAATTCGAGTGACATTAAACAATCCTAGTAAGCAGCTTTTACTGCGGTATTTTATTTCACAGCTTTAAGTAAGCAGAAATTGTGCGAGATCTCCTTATTAAAGAAACAAATATTTCTTAATTTCATTTTAATTCCTATAGTGGCTGTTAATAAGGATTTGATGAATTTCAATGAATTTCTAATCAAATCAAATGCAAAAAATAATAAGTTTATTTTCAAGAGATTTTTTACACAGATTGTTTTTAAAAATTGTGTTTCAAAGACAGTAAATGTGAAAAAAGGAGCGTTATTAACACATTCATTTGTAATTTCTTGCAAAAACTGCAAAAGGTCTGCCCTTCAACAAATTTTCTCGCAATTCTCAATAATTACACTAAGACAGATATATAATTTGAAGAATCAAATCATTAGGTCCTGTCTTTTTTATATATATATATTGCTGTTGTCAGACCAATATGAGCTATGAGCACTTTTTAGTGTTTTCAACATTTTTGACTGCATGATTTTTGCATATAAAGACTGCTATGTGAGACTTAAAGCATTATACGGTTAACTGTGGTCGCTTAAAAAAATGTGCTATGTGTATCAGCTAAAATATTGTCAAATAAAAATACCTCAAAGACTTAAACCTCAGAGCTATACTCTTTGCATATAACAGATATTGGTTTGACAACGACGATATATAATTATTGTTAATAGTATGTGAACATTCAAAAAAAATTTGATGCGTTTATTACAGAAAACTGGAGAAAGAAAGAAAAATCACTTACCAGCTAAACAATTTCCTATAATGCCGGTAATCTGAGGCAAACTGGCAATCCACGTGATTTCATCCGGAGTCACGTCTCTAAATCTACTTCCAGGTAGTCGCATGTCAACAGTAGCTGGTGCAGAATATGAGTTGACCATTCCCATGACAATAATGTACAAGAGAGCAGATCCAGCAGCAATATGAGTGTTCCTCAAACTTACAAATGGTACAAGCGGTGTATCATCCATATTTACTTCTTTTTTAAATTTGTCAAGACTGGAACTAGACATTTCACTCACAAAGCACAGAACATGATTTCACATTCGTATGTTTAACGTAAATGCAGATTAGGATATAAAAAAGTAATTTCTCATGTATAACTTTAAAAAAAATGTAACGGACAAAAGCCGCGAAAAGTCTATATTGACATTTTGGACATCGGTTAAAGAGTTCTAAAGGAATAGTAGTTCCAGAAAAAGATAGGTCGACTAAAACGTGTAAACATTACTTCGAAATCATTCATTGAATGCATAAAAGAAGCTGAAGGTCAGAATTAATCAGTTTATCATCAGGGATGGAATATTGAAAATATAGACAGAATAATAAAAAAAAAAGTCTTAAAGCAAAAATTGATAACTTTTGAAAAACACTTATCTATTGTGTTTTGATTAACAAGTAAGATAAGATTTATGGCTTTAAAAAGTAATGCACGCACATAACAGACTTGAGAGAAGAGTTAAAAAAGAGATAAAAAAAATTGTTATCTCGCGCACATGTAACAAAAGATTCTTTAGAAAAATATATGAAATCCATTCATTTGCTTGTGACGGATATTTGGAATTTTGCTTGCAATTAAGAAGTTGTTTAAAGAATAAATTACGAAAAATTGAAACCACACCCTAGTACACACTTTCCCTAAATTTCTTCTTATGTTCACTCCTTTTCAAATTAGACACAAAAAAACGAGTTTATCTTATCTTAACTTTTGAAGGCAGTGTACTTTAATATACATTATAATACTTGACTTGCTGTTGGTGCTTACATCACATAAGAGTTATTTGGGAAATGTAAAAATAAAAAAAAAATCAATTAGTTTCATTCGAATACTTATTTATTTATATTTAATAAAGGAAACGTAATGCAATTTGTAATTATTTTCTTCTGTCTTTTTCAAAGCAACCGTTAGGACGCTCTTGTTATACATGTTTTTACACAATATTTAAAACAGTTGGTTTAAAATTGTAATAAATCGTACTATACAAATATTATTGATTTGAAAAATATTATTTCGAAGTATAGCAACTTAATAAAATTACTGATATTTGCAACGAATTAAACCATGAAAAAAGCTTTTTCAATATGCTAAATGTTTAATGTATAAACTTTTTCAGATTTCCAATTATAACTTTTTTTACAAACAGATAACACAATAACAGATAATCAAGGACATTGGATTATCTGTTACAAGATATTCGATTGCAGATCAAGATTTTTATTGAGATCATAGTTTTTTTCACACAAATATTGTTCTTCATATATCTGTAAAAATATTTCATACAGATAATTTTTACACCGTTTTTTTATGAAAGAATTTATTAGAATATATGTACTGGAAAAATTAAGTTTTAAAATAAATAAATTAAGATTATATTATTATATTCACATAATAACAAAAGTTTTTTTTTGTGCGATCTTTAAAAAAACTCGGACACAATAATATAGTATTATTTATTTGGTAATATTTCTGTTTTAAAGTAATTACCAGCTTCGTGAAGTTTAAAACGTACGATTTTTAATCATACTCTCAGTTTTATAACAAAAAAAACCCCTTTAATAAAACACTTAATGTTGAGATTCTTTTTTATTTGTCCTAGTTAAGCAATTCATGGAGGGGAAAAAAGAACTCAACAATTAATATTCAAACAAATAACATATGGTGTCTCTTTTCCCTTTTACCCTTCAAGCATATCTTTAAACCTTTCATTAAGAAAACGGCGTAAAATGTCACCTTATCAATCCCTGTCTACACAAACGCTTTTTTACTAAGCCTATTTCGCATCGTCTATGTCAGGAAGAATAAACAAATAAACGCACCCATTCGCCCCCGCAGAAAAGCAGTCTTCTTTTCCTCTAATTACAATCATAACGGAAGATAACATATTCCTTAGGTGTGAAGCGAATGGCAAATAAAAGATAGTGGAGGGGAGGAAGAAGCGAAAGGATGGGGAGGAAAATACCCAAGGAGGGTAAGTCCTCCCCGGAATCGATGTCCTCCCCTTCATCCTTCCTCCTCCTATGTCCCGGAACGCACCGCACTGCGCCACGTGATGCAGAGGATGACTCATCCACAGGACAACCCCTATGCTATCGAACGTGCTTCGGAATGGGGTGGGAGAACGTTCCGATACTGTGGAGATTTTTCTCGCACCTCTTCCATATATACAGGCTTTCCTCTCTCTGTAGTGATTTTGATATAGTTCCGCTGTACGCCCTTGAAACTTTTATCGACTTTTCTCTGAAAGGTTTGACCTCAGCTGTCGAGCCTGGTTTAAGCAAAGAGGGTATACAATGGTGTGTACAGAAGTACCCCCTCTTCAACGAAAGAAGATGACGAAAGGATTAGAGGAATTGAATTATGCAAGGAATACTCTGTTGAGAATAAAAAAAATAAAGATATTTGAACGATAATTAAAAAACCATTTCAGGTCGAATATAATTTGTACAAAAATATAATTTATACAAAAACCCTTTAAAATCGGCATTTGAATTTGTATTATGAAAACGGCAGACAATTTGAAGTCATAATCATATTTAATTTTTACTAACGGTAATAATATATTTATAATTAAATAATAAAAAAATATAACGCCATGTGAAAGCAAAGAAAATATAAATTCCATAATTTCAACACAGAAAACAAATTCTAATGACATGAGCAACAACACAATGTAATTTTTTTTTTTTGATTGACGAATGATAAATGCATGACATATTTTAAGAAATTGAATAGCATAAATGTCAACGAAGACTCATGAAAAATGACAAAACGAGAGCCTCCAATGCTAAAAATTAAACAAATATGAAATAATATCAGAGAATAAATAACAGTTCGGATAGCTAATAATACGTACAAACTGTTTATGAATGAGACTCCAATTTCAAAAATGTCGGAAGTCCAACCTCCTCCCTGTCACATTTTTTCATTAATACCATTCAGTAAATCAAATTAAAATAATTGAAAAGAAGTACGTTTTAGTACTAATTTCATCTCGATTAACGATATAATAAAATATTGTTTACAGTGTTATGATAACTGAAACCTGAAGGAAGTTAAGAGTATTAAATCTTGGCTTCGATGGTACAATTCGCAAATTCTGAATTAATTATTCGGGCTTAATTTTTTAGAAATCTAGTTTTTTTTTTTTTAATATAATCATTTTTTTTTAGGAAAAAAAATATTAACTAATCGACATGCATAAATACATAATGTAAAATCCTGCGAATAACGCTCACCTATAACTTCAAACTGAATTTTATAATTTTTAGGTATATTCGCCGTATAACGCGCATTCCCTTTTTTACGAAGAAACCTGAAATGTGTGCGCAATACTCTTATATTTTGAAGTCTTATCTTCCACGTATTATCCGAAACATCAGAAGCATCACTTCAAGAACTACAACCCTTTAAGTTCGTAAGGAACGCCATTCCTTTTAAATAAACTATATTACGATATATGTAGAAGTCTTTTTATGCTCATCCCCTCCCCCCCTTTCTTTTTTTAAAGCTCCCTTTATTATACCCGGAGTATACCACGCCCCCATAAATTTCGATCTAACTTTTTGTGTTAAAAGTGCGCGTTTTACGCCGGATTCCATGGTATCTAGATATAAAAGAATATTTTTAGATTTCCTGATTATAAAAGTAGCATTTCGAAGTTACACGAGGATTATTGACGAAAAACTCACAATTTTGAACTGTGAAATAACGAGGATGCACATTTCAGCTCTCTATTATCCCTTTCTTCAAACTTTCACATCACGCCAACTTTAAGACAAAGAGCTTTGATAATTCAACATGCTTTAAGTCCTATACACGGCAGTTCTTTAGAAGCGTCAGGACTCGAGCCCAGAGCTCGCCAAAAACAATACCATACACAAGTTAACAACCATGGACACTCGGCTACTGCAGCCAAAGAATATTTTAGAAAAATATAGCATTCTAAAAATGTTTAGTAGAGTGTTTTCTATCATCATTTACAAAGTTTGAAGGATAAAACATTCTGATACAAATTACATCCGATACAAATACGCCATACCAGAAAATCAAGAAATATCAGAAAAATTTAAACATTTATTCCAATTTCTAGAGAAATATTTGACGAAGTGCTTCATAATTTTTTAACTAAATGTTTATAACAAACGAAGAGCTAGCTTAAGCTTACACTTACCAATGACTTGAGAGGACCATCACCAAGTTACAACAATAAGAAAGAGGGTTGAGAGGGAGATCCTCCGGTTTCATAAAAAAAAAACTAGAAATTGACTTTAAACAGCACTCATATGTTCACGAAGAACGTTTTTTCACAAACATTTTAAATGCTGCATATGTTTTTTCCTAGTTTAATATCTAAAATTTCCAATAATTTCACAAAATTTACAGCACTTTTGACGACACTGAATGTACTGAAATTTAAAATGAAAAATATTGAAAACATCATTAAAGTATGAGTATTCAAAGAATTTTTTTTTTGTACATGTAGTTTTTTTCTTCTTTATTTTTGTTATCAATACTATAGGGCAACTCGCATAAGAAATTCAGTTGAACATCATGAAATTTCAGTAGAAGAATATAGATGGTACAGTAATCCGAATTTTCACTACTATAAGAAAGTAAGCTGGATGATAAAAATATTCTCCACAAAGAGTCGTGTTTACTACTGTACAAAATACATCGTGAAATAGGTCAAATTAGAAAAAATAGCCCATTAGTACATAAAAAAGCAAACATATAAAAATTTTAAAAAATTTTAGCATTTAATTTCAGATAATTCTAGAATACAATTTCAAATATAATAAATAAAAAAAAATTACAATCTGTGTGTTTAAAAAAGAAGTTGTATTTTTCATAAGAAAAAAATATTTAATAAATCATTTTCAGATTGTTCCTGTTCAAATATGTTCCAAAAAGTTTCGGAAGGAAAAATTTCAGTTCAACGTTTTTTCAGTCTTTTTAAAGAAAAAAATATATATCCCCCTAATAATTTACTTCGAAAATCACAGTTTGAACAAAAAAGAATATTTTAAAAGAACGGAGAGCAAATGCTAATAGTGCGTGGTAAAATGCATAAAACGGGAGATATAAAAAGATTTGTTGGGCCTTTTTAAATCGATCATCAAAAAGAGACTTTCTGCAACGTTGCAAAAGTTTTTTCGAATGAATAACTCTTATTTACACTAAAGAAATAGGTTTTTAAATCACCAAGTATCTTTCCGCGTTTCAAAGAACAAAAATAGAATATATTACATAAGCTATATTGTTATAGGAGTGAATTATTCAATAATATACATAAATAAATGCATTACAAAGTCGGAATTTAGATAATGTACAATTTTTGATACAATGTAAACATTGCTAAGTTATACATATTTTTTTATGAAAAAATTCAAAATAAAGGAAGTTCTAATTTTTTTAGATCCTTCTCTTCAATATTTTGCTGCTTTTCCTTTGCCTAAATACAATTACTGCAGTTTTAAATACACTGATCATTTCAATTTTTTTTTTTAAAAAATGCTATTTTTTCTTTTAAAAAAAAATAACACAACTTTATTTTTAAACCATTTTTACATGCCTTTTTGAAGTATTTTTATAAGGATATTACTATCTAGATTCGTTATGTTATACATCGAGACATAAAGGAAAGAAATTATATTGCCTAAAAAGAACATTAAAAAAACTAATTTTATATTGATAGTGAAAAAATATCGCTGAAATGAATTAAAATTTAGAAAAAGTTAATTTAAGTCTCATTTCTAAGGAAATCAAAAGTTATTGAAAAATTCAGTTATTGTAAAGGTTTTGAAATAAATTAAGTACAACTTCTTATATAAATTCATTGTTTTAAAAACAAAACAGCACAAACAAGTGCTTTCAGAGAAGGAAAAGTTTCTTTCATTTTCTCTGTCACGAAAATTTTTAAAATGCGATGATATATATAAAAAAGATTATAAATTTTATAAAACCAAATCTTTAAGTGATTTTTTTTTAAGTAAACGAATTTAATGTAGTGAAAAAAGAAATGAAGCAAAACAAATGTTTTCAAAATTTTTAAAGTTCAGGGAAAAAAAGTCGTCCAAAATAAGATTTTAAATCGAGAAATCCTCCCCCCACAAAAGCAGTTTCTTTTTTTATTTCTTACAATACAAGTTAGATTCTATTATTAATCATGTTAGGACAATTAGACAGTAAAAAAAGGTTTAAAGGATGATTTACAAGTTGGAAAAAATTGAATCTATTTAACTGTAATTTAACAGTACATTTCCCTTATAAACTGAAATTTAGTTTAATTTCTAAAAATTAAAATATTAACTAATAGAATTATTATTTTGCAACATTTCACCATACTTTATTTAGTTAAAAAAAAATTTAAAAAATGATAAACAAAAATTAAAGAAAAAAGAAAAGCTGGTATTGGTATGCAAAGTAAATTGTAATACTTTCTTATAAAAGCCAGAAGAGCCCTTTCATTATATGAAACTTTATTTAAATAAATCAAAACTATATGAGAAAATTTTAAATTAACATTTCGTAAAAAGTTATTTATAAAACACATTCTCAGAATTATATTTTATAACTTTTAAAATGCCATTTTTTTAAGCATTGGTTTCGAATAATTCTACTAAGATATCAGTTAAAACATTATATTACAGCCAAATAAAAGTACTAATCGCAGTATTTCTCAATGTTTAATGTTGTGTTTTTATACAGAGAGCCCTACATTATATACATTTTGAATTAACCTATTGGGAATAACTATTTTTTTTAAATTTCTAATAAAGACATCTGTTGTCAGAAATACATACATTGAAACTAGAACAAAGAATTAGAATAAGTCTATAAATCGATTTTCCTCAGTGCCGAGCTCACCAATATCTCTTTGACAAGTGTCCCCAGTTCAGCGTAGGGTAGTGACTCAAATGGTTTACGTCCATTTCCTCTATGATGTTACACCGTTGGCAAAGAGGACTTGACAGTATTTTTATACGATATAGATGTTTGGAGAGACAATCGGGGCTAGTAGAGAGGCGAAAAGTGGCAACGGATCTGTCTCTTGGCCAAGATGGAATGTTTGTAATTTCCTCGATACATTGCTTGTCTGTGTTAGCATCTTTTGTGTTTTTCCAACAAGACTCTCTAAATGATTTTTAATTAACCTTTTGGCGGCATAGAAAGGAATTGGTTTATCTGATATTTGTGCAATTTTGGTCGCTTTGTTTGCCAGGGAATCTCTGCTGTTTCATTTCCCTGGAGTCAACAGTGTCCAGATACCCATTGCAATGCAACCTCTTTGTGGTTTTCAATTACATCATTAAGGGAAAGACAAATATTTAAAATATCCACTTAAGTAGCAACTTCAGATGAAGAAATGGCCAGGAGTGCAGCCCTAGAATCAGATTGTATAACAACCCTTGAGAAATTTTCAGATTGGCACTAGAGCTGTGACAGGGCGATTGGAATAGCTGAGGTCTCTGCTGTTTTATACCTTCAAAGGCTGTTTTATACCTTTCTATAGGAGTGTAGAAAGAAATGAGCCTGCAAAAGACGCCAGCATTGTAACAGTCAGGTAACATGCAGCCATCTATAAACAAGTACAACTTCACGTAATCTGGATTCAATTCATGTATAATCTCCAAGGCTACAACTTTTAGAATTTGGTTATCTGTTTGTCTCTTAAAACCCCACTTGGCAGGCTTATTCGGACCATGTACTTCCATCCTTCAGCTGGACACTGTAACTTGATGAGACTCCCAGGATTCCCATCGATACTAAATATTTACTTTAAAAAAAAGTCCATCGTGGTAGGATATAAGTTATAGAGTATTAGTTTATAGAATAATATTAGGATAACAAATTCAGACACCAAAACCATGTGAAATTATTATTTTCTTAAATACATCATTTCTATTTAACCTTTTAGTTTGGAAAAAAATTCGAAAAAAAATTTAAGCACACTTTATGAAAAAAGGAATAGATAAAATTCCTCTGAGTTAATTTCGATATTATTGAGTTTCTAAATATATTTTTTCTTGTTCCAAATATAAAATAATTAACTGAAGACTATGAAAAGGTTAAAAGATTAAGAAATATCGAACGAAACGGTGAAAATAAATTCGCGTAGTTTTTTTAAACGTTCTTTCCGTAATTTTAAATCTTTGCATTTATAACAGATGTCTCAAACTGAACAACATTTTCAATATTATTACAGGAATTATTCCGGAATTTAATAAGTCGCGTAAAGCTTAACCAGTATCAAATTAAATCCAAATTTTTAAGCAGGGAAACAAAAGTACAGCTATACAAAACGCTTATAAAGACTCATAGTTTTATACGGCAGTAAGTGCTGGACAATGAAAATACCGGATGAGGAAAACTTAAGATTTGAAAGAAAATATTGCGAAAAATTTTTTGAGCAATGAAGGAAAAGGGGGTCTGAAGAGTATTTTACAATTTTTAATTACAAAGGAAGTACAGAGAACTAAATTTAATTAAAGTAGTTAAGGTTTCACAACTAAGATGGCTTAGCCATATATTCGGGTATGATGACAACAATCCAATTTAAGAAAGTAACGTTTTGGAAACCAGAATGCAAAAGAAGAAGAGGCAGACCCGTTTTAGACGGTTAGACAATATAGAAAAATGATTACGAAACACATCGGCGTAAATAGATGGAAAACAATAGCAATAAACACATCAATGTGGTTTAAACTAATTTAGACACCCTTGATCGTAAAACGGCTGTAGTGCTTATGAAGAAGAAAGCTTAACCAAAAGACGTTCATTTAAACATGAAAAAGTTTGACATTCTTCAAACCTCCTATGTTTCTATTTGTGTCAGTATTTAAAATTCACAAAACTACATATTTGCAACTTCCCTAAAACCATTAGAAGAGAGAAAAGCTTCCGCAACTTGATTCGATAAACGAAACTATAGCGTTACCGTAGCAACTAATTTTATTGCCTAGGACGGTACCTACATATAACAGACGGCTCATCATCGCTCCCATGGGTGTTGCTAAATCTTCCCTTTTTTTATTTAAGTTCCAAGCTATTCATTGTTGTAATGACTCACATTCCTTATATAACGGTTTTGATAGACGGTGCATGGAGTCATTCCACCAAAAGAGCAAAATAACGGTTTGGCTGTCAGGACATTTAAGTATACCAAAAATGAGAACCCTTGCTGCCTTTGGAGATATCCCTCCCCTTAAGTGTTTTTAATGAGAGAAATTTTAAACAACAGTCATTATTCTGCTTATCTGTGAAGGTAATACGTGTGGTAAAAGTTATGCACGCGGCTCTTGTTCCAACCGTTTCTCTTAAAGAGTTATATATCCTTCGCCATTTTTCGAATAAAAATTTATAATGCCGTTATAAAGGTGTCTTTGCACAACAGATAGTTTAAAGCTGAGCCTAGATGTGTTTTAAGCTGCTTTTAAACATTCAAGATAAGTGGGTAAATAAATTCTTGGGCCGAAGAGTGTGTTGAAATAAAAGTTGATAGCAACAGTTAAAAAATGAATAGTTTAATGACAACATTAATGCATTTGTACGAAAATTTTATTAGACGTATATTCATATTTTAATAATAAATCATAGCATCATATAAATTAAAGCTTTCAGATAGTTTTATAATATCACGTACAAGTTGTTTAAACAAAAGTTTATCCATATTGTTGGCTATATTTTGACTGTTTTCCCTAAAAAGACGATAATTTGAGATTTTACACTAACCAAGTAAATACACAAAAGCAATATTTGATTTTAATAATTTTTAAATTTTAAGAATTTGCTTCTTGCAAAAAGCAAACAGGCAAAATCATAGAAACATCGGTCATACATTGTAAGCGACGAACTCAAGGCAGGATCGTAAAATCTGCACAAAATTGAATCAAAGTTCATACGTAGTTGAAAATTTTTAAGCTGCACAATAATTTTTTTTAATCCAAAACTTTTTTGAGAAATATTTCTGAGACAAAATAAAACAACTTCAGTGACACAGATCAAAGCTATTTTATTTTTCAAATAATGATTAGAAAAAGTAATTTTTCGAAGAAATAATAAAAGCTAAGCTTTATTTAAAGCTACATCACGATAAAAAGTGTGCGGAAGGAAATTATTGAAATATCTGTAGCTAATTATACTCAATCAGTATCACAGCAATTTCTAAAAGAGTGCACAGTTAATTAATAATTTCACAGTTTCTCATTAATACTTTATGAAAAACGATTTATACATTAACACATATTTATATTTTACATTTGTGCATCTCTTTTGATGAATTGGACATATACTGTTATATTTTCCAAGAAATATAAACTAAATTTAAAAAATGAAATATGATACTAAGAAGAGCAATAATAAAGTAAATTCTTATTTAATATTGACTTAAAATTTAGGTCCATCTAAGAACCATAATTAGTTAGATTTTTTTTCGTTTGTAAAGACAAAAAAAGTAATGATAAATTAGGCGATCTTAGAGTGAAAAATATTGTTCTAATCTTTAAGATGGTTTTAGGGCATCTTCCAACGATATATATTATTTCCTCTCTCGTTTAATATTAAATATATGCATTCATAAATGCATCTTTTTATACATTTTGTTATACAAAATTTTATTATAAAAATATTTTAAGCGCTGCGTAATTGCTTTAAAGATACGAAAAAAGTATGTACAAGTAAATAGAAAATAATGGTAAATTATTTTTTAAATTAACTTAACAAGCGCTTTGCTTTCATGTAACCTGTTATAGTATGACCTCCAATCTTTTTAACAGTAGAGATTCAAGCGCCATCACTAATAAGCTTCATGCAAAGTCCATTAACGTTTTCATTCTTTTTTTTTCCATTATAAGAAGAGTTTTGTGAAGGCTTTCTCTAGGGTAAAGAATATGTTAAGACATAACGCTTTAAATAAATGTTGCGCCTACCAACCAAAGAAATTTACACCCTTTTAAGTGACTGTACCTCCAAAATTTACGCTTTACGCTACTTCACTTTTTAATTTAATTTTCCCTCAGGTGAAAGCGAACAAAAATTTTTTTAAAAAAAAGACAGATAAAACAGCTATTTTTTTTTTACCACCCAGTTTTTTCCAAAGTTGGGGACAGAGGGGGGTTGTTTAAGTATCAGAAAGTAAACGGTCCGCCTCACCTATTACAGAGGGCGCGGCAATGTGCCGGCGTAAATAGCCTGTACATTCATAAGTGCATAAAAGATATATGAAAAATCTTTCCACAAACTCTCTCCTCCTGTAACTTTGTAGACCCATAAAAACGTCACCGCGGGAATAGGAAGGCGTGAACGGCCATAGAAAAAAAAGTAAAACGTACGGTGGGATTTTAATGTTTTCCCCAGTTACGAGTTTATACCCCGTATTTTATCCAGCTAAGTGAGGTTCGTGGTCTAACGAAAATAGCTGTGACGTGCATTTTTAGAGCTACCATAAAAAGTCGCAAGGTTATCTTTTGTCTGCTTTTTTTCCCCTCCATAATGTTGTTCTTTTATTTTCCGCTTTGAGGGACATGCAAATGCAAGATATACCGCAAAAAAGCGACTATATGGAACAGATGTTCTTTTCCTTCATTGTAAGTTTAAAATGTTTTTTTCCCAAGTATAACTGAATATTTTCTTTTCATAATTGCGCGCGAGGTTCTTTAACAGAAATATCCATATAACATTCTTTTCGCAAACCTTTGCGATTTATGTTTAACACGTGCTGATTTAATTAAATCGTAAATTAGGTCTGAACATTTCTTTTTGTAAGAAAATATAATATTGAAATTAATAACATTATAATTTGATACTTGAAATTGTACAAAAGCTCAAATATCTAAACATTAAAATAATAATTTAGAAAAAAGATAATGAAATGTATATTTATTTTGCAGATCAATATGAAATTATAGATTTTTATTTGAACTACAATTTAAAATCGTTATTAATTTTAAGCAATCAATTTTAACTAATTTTCAAAGAAATGAAATTTTAACAAATTTTATCTTTATCCAACAGAAGGGGTGTGATTCTTCATCACGACAACGATAGACTACACGCAGCAAGAAACGCCGCATAAAAAATTGCAGAGTTGGGTTGGGAAACTTTATTTCTCTCAGCCAGCATATTCTCCAGATATTGGATCACCTGACTATCATCCGTTCAGGTCGCTGCAAAGCTTTCTTAATGGAAATGAATATATAAATTATGAAGGTGTTCAAATGGCAGTGGGAAAATATTTTGTGTGTGTCTCCCAAAACAGAGGATCTCTTTCCTAAGAAGTCTGCCAGAATGCTGGCAGACAGCTGTGACTAAAAAAGGACATTATATTCTAGACTAAATTTTAAGGAAAAAGAAAAAAATATTTTGTGTTTTCTCTTCAGAAAAAAGACAGAACTTTCCCTTACACCCAATAAATAAAAAATGGAGAAAAGAATTTTCTGCCGCATCATTCATTACCATACGGGATACGGGTTATGTACAATAGCTCCCAAAAACCTCTAACCTTAAAACTGAATTAATCCCTTGTATCAAGTACTTAAGTTCTGACACACTCCAGTATAACTTACACAACATTGAACTTCTTACGAGCAAAGGACCCAAAACTCTTTCTAAAGATGCCTAAGAGTAGCCCCCCTCTACGGCATTAATAGCATCATCAAGGTTGAACACCATTGGGACAAAAAAAAAAGTAATCCCACGTGAGAGCAAGAAGGGAAGGAATCCCACATCGGTTGATTCCTTAAACTAAATTCACGTGACAGCTACAAGCGTCGATTCGGAGTACTCTAATCAAAACTCCTCGCTGGTGCTCGTGATCTCCATGCCTAAAAATGACTTCCGACGTCCCTCCCTCTCGCCAGGAAACGTGCTCGGGATGCTAAAAGAAAAAAAAAGTATCTGCCTTCCCGATAGCGTAAAAACGAGTGTGTATCGCACAATGATTTCTGGTTTGCAGTTCCGAAAGGAAAATCCATTTCGATCAATTCCAAAACACGAGGGGGATGAATGCATAAAAAAAAAAAAGGAAACGAAGGAATGTTGCCAGCAAATATAGCAGGAGAAAAGTAGAAAAAAAAATATATTCTGTCACAAATTGACAAATCTTCCTTTTCTTCTATTCGCATAAAGAAAAGGACTTGCTTCGGATATAATTGAGGCAGGAATTAAATGAAATCCATTCCCATTTTTTTCTGGGTATGTACGTGTTCGATTCTAATCATGGCACACAGTTTAATCATGTAAATCAGATTATGTTGGCTAGTTTCTACGATTCACAGGATGAATGCCAAATTGAATCTTGTAAGAATTAATTGAACGGCGGCACGATTGAATTCTTCGACAACACACACGGGCCCTTTAGTATTAAACATAAAAATAAACTACATCAGAATAACAAACATTTCGCTCATCTAAAATTCTGTGCGTGGAAATTTGAGAATTAAATCGGTAGTAGCGCGTCTAGGTATCGACGATTCAAATTCGCCTGGAGATCGTGTTAGTCAACAGCGTTTTCGAAAGAGGATTAACCACGGATTTAAACGCAAATTTCACAGGAGGTTGCAAGTCAGGGGTGTTAATTATATACTGGTAGGGATGAACAGCTTTAATTTTAATTCAAACAAAGTTAATAAGCTCCGATACACAGCCGAATGAAGCACGAATACGAAATAACTACGTGAGATACAATAATAAAATAAGATTAAAAAAATTTGAGTAATGTTGATTTTACTTCAAAGTAAAAATATAAAAGAGTGAGAACAATTATATATATATAAAATTTTTAAAAGCGCACACAAAAAAATTTCAGGGGGGGGGGGGGGGAGTCCATGGTCGAAAGTCTCCCGACTCGTATCATATCTCAAGACAAGACCAATTGATTCTTCTGATTTTGTCGATTTTGTTCACAAAAGACAGTAAAAAATAAATTATTGAATTAATAATTTACATTAGTTAATAAAATAAATTGTTTATTGCAAGTACTTAATTAAGTTTTACGATATACACATATATAGGATTATCATTAATCGAAAAAAAACTCAAGGGCTTTGAAGGGGGGTCTGGACACCCCCCTTGTGTGCGCCACTGATGTACACTGAATTCTTGAGATTTCGTTATATATTTACGCATCAAATAAAGAAAATGACGTCCCCTTCCATTATAAATCCATAGAATGTGATATTATACAAAATGCAAAGATATATTCAGAAATAATTCAAAAAGCTCAATTTGAAATTAGTAGAATTTCAAAACAAAAACAAAATGACCTGTTTAAAATATTTATAAATGGTAAAATTACATATAATATTTAAAAAAAATTTAATTTATTAAAGGCTATTCCAGTGATGGTCAAACCGGAGATTGTAAATGCCCCAAAACATATTTTGAAACAATTGTATATAAACTTTCAGTTAAAATACTTTTTTAAAAAATTTATTCAAGAGCATGTTCCATTTTTTGCAAATGTAAATTATTCCCATATAATTTTGAATATTTTTTGAGTAAGCAAAAAGTTTAACCAGCTGTTGTAAAAATGGATAAAATTATTCAAATATGCTTATTTGCTTTTATATTTAAGTTTTAAAGAATACAGAAAAAATAAGAAATACAAAAAGTGGCAATTTTCATTCATTGCATTAGTACGAAAAAATTTTCAAGGCTATAATTTTTTAGTTTTTATTGTCATTTGTAATAAATCATATTGTTCCACCAAACGGAAAATATAAGGTAAACATGTGACAAATAGCTGAAAATTCAAAACATGAAAAAAAAAAAAAACCAACATTATAATTGGTTTTAAATCTATTCAATTTTTAACAAATTTTCGGTTTCACACACCTAAAATTTATTTCTCAATATAACATGAGATAAATTACTAGACAATCGAATTTCTACAGCAGTGCAAAAGAAATGAAACAGCGAAACACACCACACATTCGATATTTTTAATAAGAGAAATATTTTTTTTTTAAAAAAAAATTGCGTTTTTAAGCAATTGTGCAAAAAAGCTAAAGTACAAAAAATAAATAAATTCTTACACAAATAAAACGAAACATAAAATCTAAAATATAAATATCTTTTAAAAAGAAAAATGAAATGATCTCCCATTTTGGTAATATAAATGAACGCAGCACCGACAAAACCCAATGAAAGACCAGGAGGCAAAAAAGGAGAGTAGCTTATTTACACCATGACTGGCTAGGAAAACTGCGACGAAAACGAATTCCTCCGTTTTATAAATGCTTAACGAGCAAAAATCTCTCACAAGGATCCCATCTGCCTCCTGAATTCCAAAGATAGCGACCTGGCGGTCCTCAAATTTATGTATTCGAGGTATTCAGAGCTTACACGTTCCAAAGCTCATGCATAAGCACACAAAAAAAAGTGATGCAAGCCAAGCAAATGTTTTTTTTTTTTAATCATCTCTCGTTAACTATTTTTTTTTCATTGCATGAGATAAATATTAGAACAGATTTTCTCTTTATTTATTTGTGGAACGAATAATTGTTTCGATTGTGAAAGAAGAGTCGCACAGAAAATACCCAAAATTCGTTTATCAAACAATATGCTACTTCTTAGTTCCTATTTTTTAAATAGGAACAAAGTTTTTTAAGCCGTTGTAAAATGTTAATAAAAAGAACGTTAAAAAAACTACTGAGAAAATACATTGATTTTTGGATTATTTGAATTCAATCGAAGTATTCTTTTACGAGCGGTATGTTGAACTCAATTTTGGAATCCTGTAAAACTAATGAACTAATAAAAATTTATTGATTTTAATTTAACATTTTTCGTTGCATAAATCGGATACAACAGTCTCAGATATTCACCACGCATTATGCAATTAATTAAATTATTTGGGCGTCTTTATTTGTATATAATTTTGCTATTAGATAGGTCTGAAGTGATATTACTTTTTAGCTACATTTGTACCTTTTTGTTGGCTAAATGTTGTTGTTTTTTAACTCCTTTTCTTTCCTCGAATGAATTTTTTTGCATTTTGATATTTTGTTTTTATTCTATTTTTCACGATATTGATGTTTTTAATAGGAAATCGCATGATTGTAAAAATGTTTGATTGTTTGTTGGTAAAGCATAGTGAGTGAGTCTTTATAATCCATTTTATATTGTACACCTTCGATAAATAAAAGATCTTATTTAGTAATTAAAATCTGCAACAATAGCTTCATCTTATAAGGTAATTATAAATTGAATTATAAAACTTAACTCTGATGGAAATAATTATTTAATTAGACCCTTTTAAAAGTTTTTATATAAGTTCGTGATTAAGCTTTATATTCGATTAATAAATGAGACTCTTAAGATCATAGGTGATTAACCCCTCTGCAGTTAGAGATTAATCAATAGTTACAATTAGAGTTAGAGGAAAACCATTTGTTGAATTAAATTAAAGTAAAATCAGAAGTATGCAAATATTGTTGACAAAGCGGGAACTTGGATTTTAGCTCATCTAATCTTAAAATGCAAGACTTTTAAAGAATACAACTGAGTTTACTTTAAACATTGGTTAAGAACACAATTAAATAATTAAAGCATTTCCCCCAAAATATTAGAATTGTTTATATTAAATTTGAAATAAAATTGCTTATTCTAATAAAGTCTCAAATTTTACATATTTCAAAACTTTAAAAAAAAAATCAAGATGAGAGAGAAACGAATGATGCAAGGTATATGAGAGTCATGACCCACTTGGGAAAGAGCCAATCCTTTTATTCTTTCAAAATAAAATCCGCAAATTCATAGGGAAGGGCTCTGCCTGCATTATTTGAACATTGGACAAAACCCACAATTCAAGAAAATTTACTTTCCTAACTCGAGTTTGTCAGACAAGAAGAGTTTATTTCAACCACAATAGCATAACGAAACGTTAACTTTTATGTACAAATCAACTTTTTGGTCACGAATACCAAAAATTTAGAATCCATAAATAAAAATACATTACACAAGCAACTATCTCGAGACTTATTCCTACCAACAATGATACAGCAATTATGTGCAAAAAATAAAAGATAAATATTGTTAAAACAAATATGCACTACTTTATCCGTGAAATGCTTGGATGCATATGAAGTATTTGTTTTCTTACAGAGATTATATTATGTATTGATTGCTTATCAATAACTTTAAAAATAGAGTAATTTTAAAAATTCATTAAGCTAATTAGTTTTAAAAATTAAATCATTTAAAAAAGTAAATAATTGTTTTGATTTATTTGGACAGTTAAAAGTAGTGCGACTTTTAACTGTAACGTGAATTTGTGAATGTTTATTAACGTCGCACTTTGAAGCTATGTTAGTGCTATTGGCGACGCACCTCATAATTTTGGACCATGACCAAGTGTGACGAAGACAACACCTACATTGGCACCTCATTCTCCACATGTTCCGCCACGTCGACGTGAGATAGTGACATACGACTCAAACCCACGTCTGGACAGAAACAATGCTAGTCATGAGTTATTTTTCAATGAAGAGCTCATTAAGTTTTGAGGGGGGGGGATTAGACTTTTTAACTTTTATTTATAGATAATTCTAAATATTGAGGAAAGGAAGAGAATTCTATGCACAAAAGCAATTTTTAAAAAAGAAAAGGAGAATTAGTGTACTTAATTATAAATCAAATTTTTGAAGATATATTTCATTAATTCAATTAATGTACTATTTGTGCGATGCATCGAATAAAATCCAGTATAGCTTAATTAAAACATCTACTTATGTATTCTGCAAAAGATTGATGAGTGTTATTAAAACGGTTCTGAAACTCAGATTAATTCAGGACAAACATTTCGTTTTCACCTAAACTTTAATCCCCAAGATATTTTAGAAATAACATTAATTCCACAAACTTTTGACAGCATTTACAGTTTGATGCCAATTAAGTCTTGTAAGAGAAGGCTGAAACTTGATGTGGCATGCATATTGATTTGCCGCAGGGTAGGTTACCAATCCTTCAACGTTTCCTTTGAATAAACACCCATGTCTCTCCCAACAGCAACTTTAAATTTAACTTGTGATATCTAGTTGCTCAAATACTGTCAGAGTAATTTTAATCGAAAAAAGATTTAAGGAAGAAAGAGACTAAATCAACGACTTGGAAAAGAATTAATAAATAAGTTATCTTTAAGAAACATTAAAATGCAACCTTTAGATTTCATCAGAACTTTACTTTGGATTTCGTAATGTCTAGTAATGAAGATAAGTCTCCAACATTTGTTATTTTTATATATCGCAACGTTTCAGAATTGAATTTTTAAGTTATATGCATTTTTAAAAAATGCCTCAACTTTCAAGGTTATAATTGTACAAAAATAGAAACCACGAAATATTTCAAGGGTCTAAGAATATTAATGAAACTTAAGTAAAAGAAAAGAAACATATTTAAAAAAATACGTGGTTTTCCAATTAACATCACAGATTTAGAGCCAAATATTTTAGTGTGAGAAACTTTGTCATGTCAAGTACAAAATTTTTATTAACATTACTTGTTTATGTGTAAATATTGAACACATTTAAAGTTTAAAGCAAAAACACATATATCACACAAACTTTCACAAAACAATTATTTTTTTAAACAAAGCTAACCTTATCACTAACAGTATTAACTACGAAGAAAAGAAAAAAGTTCACTTAATTAATACTGACTCATTAATTTTCATTTGGCATTGCTCAATTCTGATGATTTTTCAAGATTATCATGAAAATTCAAAAACATCTTTTTCAAGTAGAGCTTAGATATTATCTTACAATATCTCCAAAAGATAATAATATTTCCAGAAATTATATTAACCAGGAGAGAATTATTGTACAGAAAATCTATCACGTTACAATAAAAAAAATGCAAAATACTAAAGCAGTTACAACATGCACGCATACATATTTACAAAAAAAAGTGATTAGAAAGTGAAATTAGTACGAAAAATGTATTTCCAAACATTTAAGATATTGTAAATTTATGATGCTTATGTATTTAAAAATAATTTTTGTAAGAAACACTAACGATTTTGAATAAAAAAGGAATTAAATATGAAACAATCTCCTTAAATTATAATTTTAAATACTTTAAATTTTAATTAACGGATTCAGTTTTTCAGAAAACTCCAGTCTCATTTTATTTCCTGCGTTCAAAATTTGTTTTCTGTCCCAAGAGAAAAAATAACTTACACGTGCCTTAGTCAGTAACTGTCTGGCATCAAGCTTTCTCCTAAAACAACCTACGCATTTTCTAAAAATAATTGCTATTTTCCTTCATTTTATCACGAGAGAGATCACGACTTCCTATTATCCCCTACTCCTATTTGAGTTTCCAAGCTGAGAGAATGTGGGGATTTTTGTGTCTCGTTTTTGAATTGTACTTACTACAAATATTTGACGATCTGAAGTAAAATGTGGCCCCTCTTCTCACATTTAAAATATGTTACACAAATTCTTTTCTACTCGGCTCTTCTTTTCGTCACAACTAATTATATATATAGCTATAAATTTAAGGAAGCAAAGTAAAAACAGAAGAATAACCAGACAGTATATACAAGTCAAGAATAAGTTAGCCACAGTAATATAATAGCAAATTATGAACCTTAAGAACTAGGATTGTGGGCTAAACATAATTTTAATTAATTAGGTACACTTTTGAGAGCAGATCCACCTTGAAGCAAAGTTTTAATTTGCTTATACTGTGATTATAATTTTTTTTTAAGAAAAATAATTCAATAACAGTTTAAATTTGTGGAATTTTATTGCATTATTTAGATCATAACTATTGCAATTTTCTAAAAGAACCTTAATAATATCATTGATTATAAAGTTAAATATATCCTCAAAATCAAAATAATTTCTAATCGTATCTAATTTCCCATTTAAGGATTTTTGCTTAGGAGAGAAAAAAGAAGCCTAAATTAGCTAGTAATAGAAACTAAAAAAAAAGACATATAGCACTTTAAGAAGGATTCAAAGTACAGGTAGGGCAAACTATCTTATAAAAATTCGTTCTCAAATGAATAAACCTTAAATAACTAACTGCAAGAAAGTATTTTCAATACACTTAAAGGTATTACATTCGTTAGATTATTTTAAAGAAAAGAACACTTGATCATAACTACGAAATTTACTGCCATTAATTTATTTGAGACATTTCGAAACATACAATACATCAAGAAATCCATATAACAAATGCACCAACGAAAATGCAACAGGCGAGTTTTATCTCCACAAGAGGAATGGATAAAAGGAGATACCCCCTTGAAACAGGTATCACCCTCTCAACAAATTCCAGGAGAGATTAATGGAATTCCATTCCATCTTCAGCTTCAAAAGAAAGAGCAACAGACAACACCCGCTAAGAAAATAAATCGGATGCAAAAGACGAAGCAGGGTGGGGGAAATGACGAGTTTCCCGCTCCCAAGGTTTCATTTACAGGTACGAGAAAGATCTAGAAAATAAATAAATGAAACGCTCGGAAAAAGAAATTCCGGGTAGGTAGGTGACTAGGGAAAAATAAATCGCAGAGGGGAGATGTGTAGTAGGGGAGAGAGAAGGGAAGGCGATTGTTATCAAAAGGTACACATTCCGGAAGAAGACTAATTTGTCAGCTGCCAGAAGCAGAGATTAAACAGCGAAAATGCCCACGCTTCATTTTACGGGAGTTGATGAACGCCATGGAAATTTCAAGCCATTAATAACAAAATTGAAAGTCTTATACAGACGGAAGCAAAACCAGCCTTTTAGGCTCTTTTGCATTAAAGTAAAATATCGACAAGCCTAGAGATGCAGATGCAAGTTTTTAAAACAGAAAATAATAACTCATTTAAATGCATAATGGATAATTTCTGTTTGAATTATAAATGAAGAAATATCCGCAAGCATGAATTCGGCACAACAAAAAAAAAATGCTTTTAAAATAGATAAACTTATGTAGTATTAAACTATTACACTAAGAAAAATTCTATCTGGATATTTGGAAGAACTAGTAATCCAAATACCAAGAAACCTTTATAAGTTTTTGAATAGTTACATTATTTAAATCTAACTTCAACAAAATAATATTTCTAAGCAAACTAAAATATTCTTCGGTGCCTTCCAAGTAGATTACCCAATAATTAAAAGTTTTTCAAAACTTTTCCACACTTTGCCCGTTTTCATCACATTAAAATACCTAAAATTTGAATAGTTTCTTCCTCATAGGCTGCATATTGGCAATTAAGCCTTTGTAGACAAGACAAATCTTTAAATGTGAGTGCCTTGTCATGGTGGCACTATCTAGTGGCGGTACTCGCTACCAAACTTTGACGCTGGAATTAATTTTAATTCAAGCTCTCGTCGTATGCCAAACATTGCAGTGACAAAATTTTGCCAAGAGTACGAGAGCCAAATTGATACTCAAGAGATTTTTTTTACACGCCACATAATCATACGGCATGCGTGCCTACAATTTTCGCATCCAGAAAATCTGTCGATTCCAGCCGGGGTAGAAACCGCAACTTTAGGTTTACGAAGCCGGTACGCAACCTCTAAGCCACCGAGCCGACTTAAATTGCAGAAAGCAATTTAAACATTCAAAGATTGTTCCAGAAAACTTTTTATTCATTGTTTAAACAAACTCATTTGTGGTCCAAACTAAAATACGAAAAAAAATTTAATTACATGATGTTGCAGAGCCTTGATGTTATTTTAACTTTTAAAATAGTTTATTTAATCTCCTATAATAAATTAATTAGTAACAGACACATATGACTGCATTTACATTATAAGTTTCTACATTTATAAATAAACCGGAAAAACAAAAATGTAAAATATTTATGTTAAATTACAATACCACCATTTAAAACCTGTCCTGAAATTCCTTAATTTTTAAATGCATTTTCTCCGAACACTTGTTACCTTACTTAAAATAAGAATTCAATAAAAAGTTACTTTGAAAATATATACACATGAGTAATGTTTTCACTCTGACAAGGATTATACAGAGACTAAGAATAAATTTCTTTGAATTTTTCAAAAATCCTTCTTGATAGACAAAATTCTTTCTGAAACTATGAGATTCACCTTAACTATGTAAAATACAGACAAGTATGAATAAACAAGGGGGGGGGGGTAGTCTAGCATTCTTTTTCACGCTTTCTCAATTTCTCAGCAAATTCCTCTTGAAGCAGACAGCTCACCATCAGAAAAGGAAATAGACGAAGTGAAATTCATCTTTTGAGTGAGCAACGCCCGTTCCGATCGCACTGAGAGAAGTAACGATGCTTATGATTTATTTATATACTCTGATCTCTCAAGCCTAATCCAATAATCTTCGGTCTTTACTACATGTCAAAGCTTTTTTCCCGTATACATAAGTCCTGGGAGCACAGAAAATCACGGCTTAGTCCTCCGCAGTTTCCTCGGTTAGACAGGGAGGGATTTTTGTGGTTCGTTATACTGAGAGTACTTTTTATTTTCTTATTTTTGTTATTATTGTAGCTACTTTTTCTTATGCCATTTTCAGTTTTACTTTCCAGCAAATGGAAAGAAAAGGAGATTTTGAGAATCGTTGAAATATTCGAAAGTACCCAAAAGAAAACATACAGTCGAAGACGGGTTGTTTATAGAAGGTTTTATTGACTGGAATCTCTTTAAAAAAAGGACTACTGATCAATAAAATTTTCCAGTACATACGGCGAGATTGAAAATACAGAACATTATGCTTCCTACGCGGAATGTGAAGCTTACTTTTACTATTCAGCTCACTTTATCATCAAGTAGAATTAAGAATCGTTAGAATAAAAGACAACCAACTAGCATATAAAATTGCAAACTTTCCACATAGATTATTTTTAAATATTGCTTTGTGCAGAATTTAAAATTAACATTAATTTTAAAAAGCATTGAATTTTTTATTTAAAAAAACCTAAACATAAGATCATAAATTAAAAAATCCATTTTTGAAACAAATTTAAAACTGTATGTTATTTCAAATATTAACATAATAAATAATTGATTGCAAAAAGTAGTTTGATTTCCAAAAAAATATGTTATTGTCAAAACGGATTGGTATATTTCAAACAACATTTTTAAAACGTCCATTAAAAGAAATTTGATCAATTATTGTTACAGTTTTCGTTTTAAACTTTAGAAACGTATATCCAACTACTGTCCCATCAATTAAATAATTGAACTAAAAAACATCATTTAAGAAATAACTCAAGTACATATCCTTGAGTGATTAAATTACTTTTCGGTATTTTTTGCTTTATTTTCACCCTTTAAAGCAAATGGCTGATAATATAAATTTTTGATTAACTCTCAATTTATAGCAGATCATATCCAGCTCTTCAAACAGAAAATAAACTAAATCCTCATAAATTAAATAACTCCAATTTCAGCTCCATTATACATGCATATTAATTTTAAACAACCTTAGCATGTTTTTCAAGAAACAAAACATACCAAGAGGTTTTGCTTCATTAAAAGATATAAAATATATTTTGATGAAACTGGTCTTGCATTATTCTAAATAAATTAATTAAGCACAAGTATGAAAAAACTCATAATACCTTTTCTTTCCTGTTTTAGCACAAGGCATTTACTTCAGATAAGTAGCAGAAGAAGTCTGGGATTATTGCGCATCTGACAGGCTCCGTTGCCAGTGAATTATGACTCAAGTCTAGGGAATATATGTTCATTCGCAAGATCCCATACATGAACATGAGCCTCACGCAGCACAAAGAAACGAGAAGCAAATAAGCAAGAGCCAAATCGGGAAATCGAAAGGGCGGATTAAAAAGAAAAATGTAAACGAAGTAAATAGAAGGAGAAAGAAAAGGAACAAGACTTTGTTTCAAAACGTGTAAATGGGATGAAGGTAAAACTTGTAAATAAAACAGCCAAAAAACGAATATAACAAAAAATGTGTGCAAAAGGAAAGAGAGGGCACTAACTCAAGAGGAAATGAAAATACAAAGAATGAGTAGTAGGGCGCAATGCGCGTACAGAAATGATAATGAACTTTTTTTTCCCTATCTCACTCTCTTTTACTTTATTCCTTCTGTAATTCTCGAACATATTCTCCCCCTTTCTCTATAAATAAGAACAAAGTAGAAGACAGGTGGGTAGGTGGGCGAATTTACCCAACCAGCCTAGAGTTTAGAAAGGAAATGAACGCATAAAACAAAACAAGTAAAAAAAAAACAGGATATTTTCAGTTTTCTGCTGTTCCTTCAGGGAAAAGAAAGAACAGAGAGAGGGAAAAAATTCGATTTTCAAGAATTTTCTAATTTACTTCGCTACATCGTTCCCCGACGAAACAGATTTAAAGCGAGCGCATTCTTTCATACGTCTTCCTCCCTGAATGCGGAAAGAAATAGAAAGTCATTTCAGACTTTCATAACTGAAAGTAAATTAGTAAAAATTTTTAAAGTTTTATTACGAAGCAAGAGGAGTTTTCTGATTTTTTCCCCCCATTTCTCTTTTGCTCCTTCATTCGGTAAATTATTTTGCGGAGAGGCATAAACAATTTCAGCGAGGAAAGAAGAGAACCATTATGTAAAAAAATCATATTTCTTGATTTTCACATCTCTTTTAACGTCTCCGCTGCTATTTCCCAAGACGATTCACGATTCGTTACTGAGCCAAGGAAGAAGGGGAAAAAGGAGTTAGAAGACTATTAATTTCGATTAACAACAAACTTGTTCTGCGCAGGTTGTAAGAAATCCCTTTAGGTATTGAATCAAAATATGATAAAATTATGCAGAATAATTTTGAATCAAAAGTTAAGCAGTTGATGCAAGACGTTTATTGGAAAATTAAAAATCTCGAAACAAAAGAGTTTATGAATTCTGCAGTAAAAAAATAATGAAATATTATTAAATAACAAAAAGAATTTAATAGTAAATCAAAATTAGTATTTAAAAATGAATTTTCCTCTCATATGCATGAAAGCAAAGAGGTCTGATTTATTTCCAAAGTAATTAAACTAATTAGAATTTCAATCAATATAGCTAAATAATTTATCTTTATAATAAATTTTTATTATGAAATATAATTCAATACTAAAATTCTATAAGACTATAGGAAAACATCTCATTCCCTCATCTTCCTTTCTTATCTATATAAGAATTACATACTAAATAAAAGCACATGTCTCTTAACGCTCGTAAAGCAACAACTAGAAACAAAACTAAAATGCATATATGAATTCAATTTTAAAAGTGCAATATTTTTTAATAAAGGAAATAGATGTACAGGAAGATATAAATATTTTTTTGCCAATATCATTAAACTTTAACATTCACATTTATTAAAAGTTTTGAATACCAACATTGGTATTCAAAACCAAGATATATTGCATATTTAATCCAATTCCTAGAAAGAAATGAACGAAAGAAAAAAAAATAATATTTAGGAAACAAAGATGTACATTCTTAGTCTCGAATACGCAATAAAGAACGAGTGTACGGGATGAGTATTTACAAGAAAATAATTTGTAGACGCACATCCCAATAACCGCGATCGGTTCGCTAGCACACACATCGGTTACTTCATTTGTTTTTCTTCATTTCGCAACATTTGGTAAAATTCAAAAGCACACAGTCAATATAAGTAACCCCCAACATTATGATAACGGAACGAAGTGTTGAGCCATGGGGAAACTTGAAGTAAGACAGTTTCAAATGTAGATAGCTGGAGACTTTAATGTAATGCCCAGCGTTATGCACAACTCAGGGAGACATTTTAATAAGATCGGATCCATAGTGAGAAGTCGTGCAGGAGCCACGAAGACCAGTAAGATCAAAAATCGTTCATTATAGTGAGGTGTAAGAATGCAACAGTTTTTCTCAACTGTCTCCTGAACTCCATTCGGTTATAACGATACTGTTCAACGTTATGTTTTAGAAGGGCTATCAAGAAAACATAAACAGCTTCCGTAGGAGGAATGGGAATACTTGCCATACGAATACACAAAAGCTCGAATTTTTAGCATGAATTGAATCTTGCGATAACTTTATAACTATAAGTAGGAGCCATTATCTATTAACCCATTTTGGTTCTTTCTCGTAACATATTTTAGGCTGCTGTATGCTTTTTTTTTATTACATCAACCAACGTTCAAACCAAATTTCATTAAAATTTATTCAGTATTACTGAGAATAATCAATCACAAAAGAAAAGTCTTTTAATTTTAAGTAGTAGTGGAGTTAATTAAATAATTCATTACATGTATGAAATATAACGAGAAAAAAACCTCAAACCTAAAAATCTCGAAAATTGAACAATGAAATAAAATATGTACGTTAATAATACCACAATTTCATGTTAGTAACACCATAGTCGCTAAACCATAGTGATGAATCTGTGAAATGCTTCATGAGTATTTTTCTAACTACATTTCAGCATTAATTTACTGTGTAACCCATCCCCCACCCCCACTGCAACTCGTGAAGAATCAAATTATGCCACATACCATACATAAGCAGGATAAAAGTCTAATTAAAAGTATCAATTCACAAACAACATTAAAAGTATTCTCATGACAATCATCAATGGCAACTGTACACTCTTTTATACTTCTATCGAATAAGCATACGAATCGCTACAAGTGCCAAATCTCAAAATTTTCTTGAAAGGTTCTTTTTTTCTCCCTATTCATTTTTACCAGATTGCACCACTTTAACACCTCGTAAGAAAGCTCACGAGCAAATTATTCCATCCCCGGAACAATCCTACACAGATGTTCAAAGAGAAAGACGCTTCAATTCTTCTTCAACCACCACTTCACTCAGACCGATGTCTCAGGTGTAACAGGAACTCTTAGAGAACGGGAGTTATTTGTAAAACTTGACAACCCATCCTATTCTACTGCACGGGCCCGGGTGATGTATTATTATCGTGCCTAGAAAACATTTCCCCTCTATTTGCAGACAATTGCATCCGAGGAGTTTGAAATAGTCGAAGTATTGGAAAGTGTCACCTTGCAGAAGGAAGTTATTGATGAGTCTTCGCATAGGATAGGGCCTCCTATTGGAAAATATCGATCTAGCGCGAAGCTATAATCATATACTGCGTCGAACAGAATGGCTGAGGCCACCTAAATATGATTGAGGTGAGTGGTATTAAAATTAAATTCGAATGCGCTAGATAACACTATGTTTTGGGTAAGTTATTTAAGATACACTAAATAACTTAAAAAAACAATATGAAGTTTTCAGAACTCTGTTTTTGGATTTTAATTTGACCTTTTCAGTGTCTTTAGAAGTCTACTTACTGACTGAGGACCAATAAAACAGATCAAATTATTATAAAACTTTTTATGCGATATTTTACATATGCATTTTCTGTTCCTGGATTCGAGGTAAACAGAAAGAAGGCAAATTTTTTTTTATAAACAGCAGGTGTTTTTTTTTTTGCTTTTTCTTATCCCAAATTTTACCCTTTTTTTATTCAAGTAATACAATAATATAAATGTAATATTTTACCCAACATCTACTTTCTGAAATCCACATTTATATATTAATATCAAAGTTGACAAAAGAAATGTTCTCTCCATTGAAATATTTTAAATCGTATATACCTCAATACATACCTCAAATTCTTTAGAAACTCGTTTGTTTTAAGTTAACATCATATAGGAGCCTTATGAGGGTTATTGATGAGGGCCTTCATAATTTTTAATGACATATTAATGGGTGCTTTTGGATTGGAATACGAGATTAGAAAATCGCCGATTACAAAACTTTCGAAAGTGATCACTAGGTCCATTGATGCAGTGAGCTCTGAGGGGGTCCTGTATCAAAATTCCTTCGGGCCCATTTTTAGGTATGGGAAGTCATGTTAGAGGGTTTGTAGTTACATATGTCGGGGCCTTGTAGCTTGGGGGCCCCGTATCATTGATACGGCGGTAGCTGCGCCCCTGACTAGGTCACTACACAACAGAAATATTCTTGAAAGATGAATTTGGATTTTTCTGGCGGTACTCTATGGAAAATGATATCATAGAGAATAAGAAAGTACACTAGAAAAAATTCATAACTACGATAATTTCTGCATTTATGATCTATAAAAATTATGTACAAGTGCATAGCAGATGCTAATGAAGTGCTCCTGGATATGAATATGATAATAAATTATTGATTATATGAATATAATTTTAATTACTATAATTAATATTTTCATAATTTACAATCATAACTCTTGTATAGTAATACAAACCTATCAAATTATTTTTAAAAAGAACATCGATTTATCAAATGAGTTATCAAGACTATGTAAATAAACTAATCATTTCTCTCTCTCTCTCAATTTCAAAATTCCTACATCTTATATTCTGTATTAGAACTGATTTCTATGCATGGAGATATAACTGCACTTCTTGGTTTAAAGTATCTAATCATCAACAAAATTTTTTCCACCTTAAAAAAATAAACGATTACCTACTAAGTATTTATAAATTTTAATTTTTTAAGTTGAAAATATTAATACATTACGAAAATTATTGGAAATAATTTTTTTTAAAAACTCTGTATCTATTATAACACATTCCTGTACAATTACATCTTCCAATACAAAACTAACAATTGTTTCTTATCAAATAAGCAACAGGTTGCGAAAAATACATGGTGAAAAATATCCAATAACAAGTGAGGGAAGAATAGAAACTAAGCATCATTTATCGAAGCAAATAATAAATAATAAACAGAATATTTTTATAATGAGTTTTAAATACCTATCTGAGGAAGTAAAGAAGAAAATAAGCGAACGACATAAAAAAAAATATTTTATTAAACCTAGAAGGGCTTCTTTTTATTCCTAAGTATTAAGTTTCCAGAACTGCAGGAGCTCGGTTTCACGGCAAATGATTCCAAACAGAAATTCTATCTTAACTCGCGAATCGTTTGTCAGAAAGGAAGCCCCGTAACAAAACGCCTTCGCTCGCAACTAAGTTTTTTCGCCCCCTTTCCCGCCAACTATTAGCTCCAAATCAGTTTTATTACTTGAAATAGCGCTGCAGAAAAGATTCAGCAACATGACACAAAGTAATCGAGCTAAGTTAAATAAATATTTAAAATTAAGTACTGGGAATAGTTTAAAGAATTACGTGAATTATTTTAGAAAATATTTACATGCATTATAAAAGTCGCATCTCACTTTATAGTAAATGAGAAACATAAAATGTTTTTTATTTAAATATGGCATATACAATCCGGAATTGTTTTTATATGCTCAAAAATACCAAATCTTTTTTTTTTTCACATGAATTATTCACAGGAAGACATTATTATATAAGCATAAAAATATTACGAAAATCGCATATTTAAACAAGGGGAAAATAGTAGTTGAGAATTTGTTTTTGTTCTTTTGAATAAGTAGCAAATAATAAAAAAAAATCATTAGTATGCTTGTAACGGGTACTAATCGGGTTCTTCTACAAATTCTCTTGGGGAAACTATTCTTTAACTGTGATTTAAGTTTAAAAATCATTTTCAGTACAGATTACTTGATTTTATGCAAATGTAACTACTATTTAAGCCCTGACGTTGGGTATGTGAATTTAAAGGTTAATCGCTGATCGTGAAATCTGAAAATAAGAAAAGGTGAATTGCGACTGAGAGATCGTGCGTCCTGCAAATAATATTCGTCGTAGAATCCACCAAGAGTTGTGGAAATAAATATCATTGGAGCTGACCGAGCTATCGGGATTCGAGAAAGATCGTCACAAGGAGCTCCGACTGAAGCTCAGTGATTTTCAGTAATTTTATGTTAGATTAAGTTTTAAGATTTCAGATTGCTCCCAGAGTTTCGATATAAAGTTGTATGTTTTCATAAAGTGTTAAAGATAGAATAAAAGCAACTATTTTTAAGATCATGTCTGCTTCTTCCCCGAACCCTCTTACACCAGCGAACTTCGGAGAACGACATGCTTTTACAGAAATATGCAAGGTAAAAAAAAAAAGATTTTATTCTCTTATGGCATTATGTGTATTAGAGTGTAGAAAGAATTTATAGTTTTGAATTTTTGTAAATCAACAGACATGTTCTAACGATTCTAGGCCTAACCTTTTATCAGAGTAGTAAAGGTAACAAATAACATTCTGTCAAAGTAGTTAAAACAGGTTTTGATTTAAAAGTATACCAATATATATACACATAATTTATGCATATTCCTCACAACATATGATTTTAAAAGTGAAATGTTAACTGTTCGTTATTTACTTTAAAATCAACAAAAAAAATTTAATAATTTTTTTAAAATTTTTTTATTGTAATATGATATTGTATCGATTGGATTTGGTAGATGTCACAGACCTTCAATTCCATTTTTCACCCGGTGTCTGTACTTTTAAAAGTAGGAGAATAGTTTTTATGACCAAGCACTGAGAAATCAAAAGATATTAAAAGTCTCCCTATTTCCCTACCCACTTCCAGTATCACTGAGAACACAACTCTTCGAAAAAAGTGACAGAACCTGGATGCGAAGTAAATTTGCGTTCATCGCAAATTATTTTCCAGTCTCAGGAGACAGTTTCACTAAATTGAAAAAGAAAAGGTTTCATTAGGCAGCACTTAACTAAAGTAACAAAAAGGGAGGAGGGAGAGAATTCAGCGAAACTTCTTAAATATATATAAAAAGTGTGGGGGATGTAAAAAAATTTCTTTGATCTCAAAGATAAAGGAACAAAGTTTCTCATTTATATTTTTTTCAAAAAAAAAACAATGAAACAAAAATCTGAACAGGGATTTTATAGAAAAGTATTAATGTTTTTTCGACAGTGAGAAGAAGCTTCTAAAGTAAGGTTTCGCTTGCCATCAAGCTCGCATTTGTGTGTCATCAACTCACGAACTACCATTTTTTTAAGCTGTGTGAGTGAAAACCTGGTTTTAGCATGGTTTCTCACTAATCGCAGCTCGGTACACTCTCACAACCCCCCTGGAATAATTACTATGGCATTAACGAACTCGGGGATGGTTTTTTTAAGTATGCAGGAAAAAGAAGGAAAAACAGGTAGATAGGAACAGGGTAAGGCAGAAGGAGGGGAAGTATTAAACGACGCAAGAAATGACAAGAGAACTAAGCTTGCCTATAATAATTAAAAGCAATTTGAAATCTAAAAAATATACCTTCTTAAAATCAGTAACTGAGAAATGTTGGTCTATTTCCATTAATCTAATCAGCAAGCATAAAAATTTCATTGTAAATATATATGAGGTTTTTCAATAAAAAAACTGTAAAAATTTTATTTTTTTAATACCTGGTTTGAATATGAAGTAAGAATTTTTTAATGGAAACTATTTTTAACAGAATTTGAAGATAAATAAGAACTGTTAATACAATTCATTCAATAAAATATAAACTACAGCGGCAATTATTTGGATTTATTTATTCATTTATTTATTTTGGCTCATATTTCACAATCTTGAATCTATTAAGAAGGCAAGCAAAAAAGCAAAAGCCCATTTTTTCCAAGTACAATTTATCTTCCATAAATCAAGAATATTTCGAATATTTATATCTAAAAACATCGTTATTTTCGAACATCGAATAAAAACTATTTTTAACTAATTTATTTTAATTATTTTAATTCGCATAAAATAAAAAAAATGGACAACTATGGTGTCACAGCAAGCGTACGACACATTTAAAAGAAATTACAAGATTATTAAGTAATCAAAATTTTTAAAAAACGATTATTTTAATCTTCAGAAAATGTTTCTAAATCTTCTTAAATTAACAATTTTTCAGTGTGTAAATGAATTTAACATCCCTTTGCTTCAAAAATATTAGATTTCTGAAAGAACAAACTTGAACTGCACTTGCTATTTATTAAAAAATATTTACCTTTATTAAAATATTTAATATGAATAATATGGTTTATCATTATGCAAGTATTTTTGAAAGATTTTTACTGAAAAAAAATTTATTTGAAAATACATGCGCAAGTTTTATTTATTAAAACTTTCGCCATAAAATTCAAAATGTGTGTATATTTTATAAATTTAAATACTCTCCATCCAAATATAAAACAACACAGCATCATCTTTAATCACTGCATATAGGGAAGGACGGCTATTCCTTTTCCTGCAGTCCAAAATGTTAACATCCTTGCACAAAGAAATTCTTACATTGTTGACTTTAATTGGAAATTTTGAAAGTAAAATATAACTATATCATTTATATTCCTAAGAAACATATGAAATTAAATGCGAAGCAATGTTAATCTGAAAACTTCTGTGTATGAAAACAAAGGTATACAAAAAATAAAGTTATAGTTAAAAAATTGAATAACAGATTTTTAAAAAAAAATATTTTTAATGATGCAATTGTATTATTTAAGTCCATGTATATATATAAAGATTTAGTTTAACGTAAACATGTACCTAATTTTAAAAAACGTCAACTAATCAATTGAAAGTGTCAAACTTTTTACAAGCTTAATATTTACACAAAATTATCAAAGAATTAAGTATTTTTAGAAGCAAAAAGTTGTCTCATTTATCGTCTCATTTTATATGGCTACACGGATGACCGACACATGCATGAAAAAATTTCGCACAAATATTTTTTTCTTTTACGAATTATCGCATTTACAATACATCAATTCTGATGTCTTCGAGAAAAAATTTATGCAAAAGATGAATCACAAAATTTTTTGAAACAGTACAAATGAAAAAAAGCATAAGTAATATTTAAGAAAAACACATATTTTTTAAAATAATTTTATTTTAGTTTAAAGCAAGAATACACCATTGCAAAATTCCATAATAACATTAAAAAAAAAAATTGAAATGGGGGAGGGTGTGTAACTCATTCTTCTCCCTAAGTACTGCATCTTTATCTCAGAATAAAAATCATTACTCCTCTTTAAATAAACGTTGCGCAAGACACAAATAAGATGAAAACGGGGTTTCACAAGCAGCTCCGCTCCAAAAATAATGATCTTCTAGAAATAAAAACAATTTTAAAACTTTCAACAAGGTAATAAATTAAGCCTCAAAGTCATCCCAGAAAGGGAACCAAAAAACAAAAGCAGGGAAGGAGACATTCCACTAACAGAGTACGATATTAGATATCCATTTTTTCTATATAAAGGGGATATAACTCAAGAAAAAGAACAACGTAGCGAACAGCAATACCGATAAGAAAAGGCTTAGCAGGAACCGAAGGAGCAGAAAACAAGCGAATTTTCCTCTATCATTAAAACCTAATTAGGAAGCTGTGTCATTGGAAAGAGGGAGGACTAAGAAGAAACAAAAAGGGGCTTTAATAAAGGTTTCAACCTCCTAGGAACAATACGGGTGGCTTAAAAATATTGACGGAGATAATAATTTCGTTGCATGAAGATATTGATTTTGGAATTCAGAGCATTTTAAGACGCTTAAAATTCATGTTTCAGTACACTATCTCTACTTTTTTCCCTTGTCTTTCTTCTTTCCTTTTTATGTTAAACTTCTTACATTTTTTCCTCTAAGCCGTGTTATTAATCCAACTATTTTATCATACACCCTCATAAATTTCTTTGAAGCAGTGAAAATAACTTGAAATATTTTTTCTCCGCTCATAACATTATCGTAGTTTCCAAATACTTTCTCATTATTTTGAGCGATAAATTAAAAAGCGTATAATTAAAAGTCTAGGTTTTAAAGTGGCGAGTTTTACCCTGATGTTTATACTTAGTAATTGTATGAAAAAAGAGCCGAAATCTCGTTTATTCTTAATAATAAGCGAACATGAATCGCACTTATTTAGGACAAAAATAAATAACATCTATATATATTTTGAGGCTCCAACAAATAAAAACTAATGATTAGTGCTTAATTTGCTTTCTCAAATGGTTTCTGCAAATTTCAGAAATAATAACGTTTTTAGAAACATTTGTTATTTTCAAAAACAACTACAACAAAAGCCAGCAGAACATAAAAAAAGGTATACGCTCCACATCCAACTGAAATTGTTACAAAAGTTATAATTTAAAATTCTAAAAATATGCATAGTACAAGAAAGTAAATTAATGGATGAGGAATTTCATAGGATACAACTAAAGAATCGCAGCTACTTTACAAGTATTTGTAATTCTAAAATCAGCTGCATTTAATATAAAAGAAAAAAAATTCTTTACGAATTTGAAGTTCAATTGCAAAATTCAATATCTGCTCTCAAAGACAATTAAGAAAACGATTTCTATTAATTCTCTCAAATCCCATTAAATATCTAAATGAATACGGATACTTAAAAACCTTGAATCAAAGCCTCTTAACACGACACCGTCCTGATTAAAAGTTAGATTAAGTTTCATCTAAATTGCAAAATTATGCACGAGATCAATTACATTCTCGGTATAATGATTTCGATATCGTGATACAATGGAGAGAGAGAGAGAGAGAAATCGTCTCCAAAAGCCGAGTTATCACCTGCATGGTTTCCCTTCTCGTTATCGTACGACATAAGGTTCTTTTTTTTAAGTAGCAAGTTAAATTTCGAGTGAAGCAGCGTCGATTTCCCCTTCAGTGTACCTGAGGCAGCTGTCTCCTTTCTCACTCCACGAAGGCAAACTGAAAACTATCTTCTCTTCAGAGAGAACAGCATCTGGTGCAGATTACATTATGTTCCTGCACCACGAAGAGAAATCCCTTGCTTCGTTTCTTTGTTGAATCAACCACACCCGCAGCAAATGGAACGTGAAGAAGTAGGAGAAAAAAAGAAAGAGAGGGAGGGAGAGAGAGTGCACCTTCCTTAAAAAACCGTTCTTTTTAATCCATTTAAAAGTGCTCCAAAACAACAGGAAGAAGCAATAAGAACATGTCTGAAGTGATTTCCAAGACCCCCCCCCTTTTTTTTTTTTAACAGAAAGAATGTTTCTGTAGTCGGAATGATATTGTAAGGCTCAAAATCGAACAATCCATATGCTAATTTTACGTTTTTGTGATTCTATAGATATACCACTGATGGAAACCTTGCAATTTCCGCCAATGGTAAGGTTTTATTTGTTTTTAAGATAAAAATGCTTTTCGATCAGGGCAATAACGATAAAGAAAATTTCTTCAAACAAAATAAAATACTGTTTTGTTTTGTTTTTGAGAAGATAATAGAAGTTGAAAATACTATCAATGAAAGGGACTGAGAAACTCAGCTTTTCAACCAATAATAAAACTTAATGCGGAAAAGGTCAATGCTAAATTAGCACCTGTACAATCTTTGAGCTCTTACATTAACATATTTTTTTAATGTTTTTATAACTGCAAACGCTAAAGAATGGGTTATTTATATGAAATTTAAATAAATATATGAAACATTAGTGGGAATTTTTAAAAAATCTCAACTTCAAATAAGGTCAACAACATGAATTCCCTTTTTTTCCCCACATTATGCATATTGTTCTTTAAATTACTTCTTTTTTTTCTTCTCACAAAATATTTGCTAAAAGTTTGCAATATATTTCAACTGAAAAGAGAATGGCTAAATTACGTGTGCTTGCACAGTACCTGTCTTCAATCCGGAGGAGAAAAATTACAATCATCTTTGCTACAGTAATAACCTTAAAATCTGAAGAATAAAACAAAATATTAATCCCAAAATACCCATTCAACTTCAATTTTAGTATTTTCATTATCATTTATAAGTCGTGGAATACATGCAAAGGCGATACTTTTCAAAAAAATAAACAGTTAACCCTTCCACGACTAAGGAAAACATCCCCCTCCCTTTTAAAATTGGAAATCGTAGTACTAAATTATGACTTTATATGTGTTTTTTATACAGCATGTCAAAAAAGAGCATATGGCGAACGCAATTAAGAAAACAGAAACTTTTTTTTTTTTTTTTTTTTTCAAGAAACGTCAAATCGACTGGCCCCAATGATAAAATATTAGTGGCTGTATTCTTATTACTTATTTCAGTTTTTCGTACGTGTAATAATACATTACTGTGCTTTCTCACATGTTTTACCTCATTTGGTAAGTATAATGTTGTACAATAAGAAAGTATATTTAAACGAATAAAAACAAACGCTTGATAAAACTCTACATTGATCCAAAAAAACTACACATTTTACGTCTAAACAAACTAAAATTTACTCTTAGCAACCCTATATCCTGTAAAAAGTTAAGGAATGAGACAATAAGAACCATCTTCAATTATTTATCTACATTGACAGAAATTTACGCTTAAATTTTGGAAGTAATTTTATTTAAAAATAAGTACATTATAACTTGCTTCATTAAAAAAACATACACAATGAGGAAAATCTATAAGCACATATCTCAATTATTAATGAATAAAATAATTAAAAATGTTTTCATGAAAAGAATTTGATTGTTTTACATACGAAATATATTTTTTCACGTTTTATAAATTAAAATTTAAAAGAAGCTATATATTTATATTGTTCATAAATTTTTTTTCGATTTGCTTACATTTACCATAGATAGTAAAAACAATTATTTTTACAAATGTTTCAACGCCGTCAACAACATAAAAATATTATGATTAATATTTCTCTTTGTAACTGAGCAATAGTATTATAAAGAAAATACAAAAGAAAGAACCTTTCGTAGAGTCTGAATGTAAAGATTCCAAGCTTGTAAACAGATATTTCTTTCAGTTCTTTTTTTACAATACTTTTTAGCATACAAGATTATTTTTCTCTGAAGATACTTTCACTATTAAATTTATAAAAGAAAAAACATTGAAATTAAAATAGGATCATCTATTCCATCTGTTTCAAATCCGTCAGCTGTATTTCGTTTGTACGTAAAAGTAGATGAACACAAAACTTCACATCAACTAAACTAAAAGTTATTTACTTATGCATCAGTCAAATACCGTCATAAGCCGTTCCTTATTAATTACTCAAAAGCAACGCTTTTGGGCCCAAAATCCAATCGATTGCGAGAAATGCTGGTATACACAAGGGAGAAATTAGCCTTTGTTAATTTTAATTGTTCTGGGGAAGTAGGAACTACGCGCATTCATTAGAGCGAAAGACGGACACGACGGAACAGATGGAGAAATTCGCTCACGCATTTATAACAAAGTAACATCGACGGAATAAAAGAAAAAAAGTATTAAGCAATTATTAATGATCCTTCAGTCAACACGACACAATGCACGCGTTCATTTTGTCAGAATTTTGATAGTTGGATGCTTCTGGTATTAATTTAATAGATACATAGTAGTAGTCGTGGCACATTACGGAGTTTTGCAAAAAACTAATAACGGAAATTTTATGCAGTCAAGTGTATAAAAAAATAAATATTCAAATAATGATATAATTTTTTCATTAATTTATTTCTATTTCTAGTAAGAGAAAAACCATGACTAAAACCATATTCATTGCAGACATAATTATAATCACTATAAAAATCATATTTTCTGCAACAATAGTTTAGGGCATCAAAATGTAATGTAAATTTTTGAAATAATTTAAACATTATTTTTATTTTACTTTTTTTAAGAGGCAAATTGTGTATTTTTATGAATTTTTCAATTCCCACTATTAGCTCACGTTCATATATTTAAAAATATATATTTATGTTCTTCGAATTTTCAATCGTTTATAAAATTCTTTCTATTCATCCAATCAAGTTCAAAAAAATTTTTAAAACTTCTAGTGGATGATACTTGATGTCAATATAGATTTTCAAATATTAATTCATTAATTAAAAGTTAATTGAATAAATTAATTACCAGTTTTTGACACCAACTAAGATTTCTCTCCATTGTTGTAACAATGTAACTGTTAAAACAATGACAAAAGTTGACGTCAAAAACCGGTTTTTCAGCCAAACTGGGTGTTCATTGTTACAACAATGCAGACAAATCATGCTCTATTTTCAATTCCTCTACTATTAGTTCGCTCTGTCGCTATATATATATATTGTTCAGATTTTTAATCGTTGATAAAAAAAACTTTCTATGCATCTATTCGAAGTAGGAATTGACTTGAAATAAATTTTTTATATTACTTGTTTAAAAATCCGTTTTAGGACGGATTACAGTTTAAAGTTTCATTTGTTTACAGATCTGTAGAATACGAAACAAATTCTGAATAGAAATACCGTTATTAACTTTAAAATTTGCCAGAAATCTGTTACGCTACATACCAATATTTATACATAAACGCAACAGATCTATGACCGAGAAAGTGAGACAGTTCAAGTTTAGCACAGTTATATTCAAACGTTCTCCTGGGTGTGTTTCTTTATCATGATAATTTTCCAGGCATAATACCTAGTCATTTTAAAAGTTCTAATGTACCACGAATATAGCATTGCTAAGGGAATTTTTTAATCGTTTCCTTTTCCCTCTCTTTCTCTCAACTATTTTGTGCTAAAAGTTGCGCATTTATAATAAAATCAATTTCAGTTCAGCAAAGATAAAAATTTGTGAGAAACCGTTGTTAATTGACTAATTTTTTGAAACAAGGTGAACGAAATTTTTCTTTCAAATAAATGTAAATATTTTAATCAAAGCGTTGTTGTTGTTGCTCAAAAATATGCGCTTTGTAGTTAAAATTTACTTTTCTTTTACTTCGATGAAAATTAAATTTCTGATGGCAAATTAAAATTGTTATATTGCTGTTTCTTTGATATGCTAAAAACATTTAGACATATACAAGAAAAGAAAATTTAAAAAACAGTTAATACAGCATACTTGAATTTGCTTGATTTGAATATAATGCATATAAATTTTATCAATTTTTTTCCCTTCGAGTGTAGATTTAAATAAACCACAAGAGTAAATATTTTTTTAAAAAATTATATATACAACAACAAACATTGATACTGAAATTATTTTCCTCTATATTAAAAGTATCAAATATTTAACAAAATTTGAACGGAAGAGGAAAGAAACTACTCTATCTTTTATTCGATCATACAGAATTTCTAAGAAAAAACACGAATTAAATTTTATACGAAAATGCAATGAAACGACGCATCGCATAAAATTTAAACAATACTATGATAAACAATAAAAAAAAATAACTTATAAATTTCCAAATTAACTTATGCATAAAGTTTTTACAGCAGGTTTTTCTTTTAAACAAGATACTCGTAAAAAATTTTTTAATGTTTTCTAGATTCTAGACCAATGTATCCCTTTTCACTATAGCAGTGCAAAGTCAAGGTAGTAGACAATAAAACTCAACACACTTTTGCTACATCTGACAAAAAATTAAATTACTATGGATATTCAAAAGGCAGAATTGTAAAATGGAATCTTTCTAGTGAATATTTCACAAGATATTATTCAGTGTTGAGCCCTTTTTACATAAAATGCAATTTTAAAAAGTTTTAGAAGCTTAAGATTTTTCAGTAAGAACACAAAAAAAGTATTAAGACCAAAGGAAGAAAAGTAATGAAGTTTTTAAAAAATGTACTCTGTGAAAATGTATTAGGAAAATTAAATTTAATTAATTTAACGCTGGATATTGTAGAACTATACAATGAATTAAGTAGGAATTTTAAAATAGCACTCACAATTAGCATAATATACAAATTTGTGCTTCATTTTTAAAGTTCCACATTATGATACGTTAAGACGTTGAATTGAATTAACATCACAATAGAAATATAGAAGTTAATGGCGTCGGACCAAACAATTTTGAATTTAGGTCAAGAGACTAGGGCGATACTAGAACAGACACACCCCTCTCCCTATTTAGAACAACATAACGGAAAAGGGGGCGATTCAAACCCCGATAGGTTTAACGTATATAGGTTTTGTTAAACGAGGGTCTTCAGAATATGAGATATGAACCCATTAACAACCAGTTATTAATCCTTTACTTCTCTAAACAGGCTACAAAGGCACATTAAGGAATTCGAGAATCTTGTCAGATTTACTATGCAATAGATCTACTATTTAACATGAATAAACATGGAACAGCCCAATTTATAATCTTATGTATTTTTATTATATTAATCTTATATATGCTCCCATAGTCACCAAGTCAGAATATTAAGCATTTGAGCATAGCATATATTTTTAAATAAGGTAGATAATACCTTTAAGCGGGCATTTAACGTATATTTCTTTTTTTTTTATTTAAGATACCAAAAAAATATTTATATAATATTCATAAAATATTCATAAACTAAGAATATTTTTTTTTAAAAATCGCATTTTGTCTGTCTTGAAAAAAAAATTGAGTCGTGTTACGCACACACAATGTAATAATAATATACCCTCTTTAAAAATTTATTTTATTGATAAAAACAAACATGTTATTTTAAACAAAGTCTGAGTGATTGAAAAAAATATTCTTAAATGGAAAGGTAAAAGCGGATCAAAAAATATAAAAAGACAGATATTATGTATCAATAAACAATTGAAAAAAAATACACAAACATAAGTATAGAAAACAACAAAACGTGAGACCTTCATCTGTCGTATAGAATGCGTATCTCCGTCCCATACATGAGTTTCCCAAATAAAAATTTTATTTCATTCCTTTATTTTACCTTCTCGCTGATGTTAGCCACGCATTCTCTTCTCCAGCGTCACTTTAATTTTTGGACACGACACTTTGAGATTGATCAAGGGAGCGTCAGGGGACGAGGAAGTAGATGAAAATAACTCGACTTCAAGCGAGAAAAATATACTAGTAAATAAATAATAAGCCAGCATAATAAAAATAAAAACTACTTCTTTTTGTTGTCCAAAAACTTCAATTTCCAGGAACGTCGCAGGGGATATCACTTATTGTCCTTCCCCATCAGGAGGAGGAGGAATAAGTCTTCGACCAATTTCGTCAAATGGCAAAAGCGTTTTCTTTATTTTATTTCATTTTGCTCTCTGGACATGCCAATCCAATGGATAGTTTTAAGACGGGAAAGGGAGGGTAAAAAACAGCAGCAAATCCATAAGCAATACAAAATGGCACTCTCCTTTTTCCATTTTATGTACCCCTCTTGGAAGGGAGTGGCACCCCCAACCACGCGGAAAATAATTTCGTGCCTCTGCTTTTCCCGCTATTGTCTTGACAGTAACGCAAACCAGCTGCAATCCGGAGATAAAAGCTTGGAGTAGCGTTTTCTATTAAATTTAACTTTTGTATCTGAGAAAAGGGACACAAAAGTATAAGAACTGCAGGCGGATGTTTCTTGAAAAGTTTAATGCTCTTATCGGTTAGCGCCATACCAGAACGAGCAACGACGAGGAAAGTTTTAATTAAAAACGAGATGCTTTTGTATGCAAATCTGTAGTTCTCCCCTTTTTTATTATTATTAAAATATCAGCAGCAATAATGTGAAACAAAAGAGAGAGAACATTATTTTGAGTCGTTACGTAGCAAATACAAGCGACTCTTTCAGCGTTTAATTCAGGCTTTAATCCACTTTGCTAGCACAAATATCAAAGATAATTAATTTTCAAAAAAACATTCTGTAATGAATCACAATAAAGTTTCCATCATAGGTATGAACAATTTATAGATATCAAAATCGAATAAATAATGAATGATCTAAAAGTTAGAGAAACAACGATGAAACTAATAACAATAAAAAAAACGTCCATATCAAAATGACGAGTTTCATTATTTGTTTAAATGCTTTCACAATTTTCAATTAAAATTCCTTAATGAAAAATATTTCAGTGAATGAAATACGGCTTTTCCTACTTAAAAACTAGGGATTCAATGTGCTTTTTCCTACTAACAAATCTATATACCGATTTCTTTAACTTAAAACTTGAATAAGTATACTTATTTAAATAGATAATCACTATTAAAAAAGTTAATGCATCAGTAACGTATTTTATAAGCATAATTTCTAATTAGTACCATTTACTTATTAAATAAGATAAAGCCATTTGATAAGTTTATAAAAAAGGTTCTAATCAAAGAGATAATTAACATGAATGAGAAAAAAATTTTAAAGGAATTTTTCTTTACATATTTTTATTTCGTCTATTGTTAAAAATAAAGCAATAAAAATTTTGAAAAATTTAAGATACGTAAGATTTTTTTTTACATAATTTTTATTTCGTCTATTGTTAAAAATAAAGCAAAACAAGTTTTGAGAGTTAAGATACGAATAATGACATTTTTAAAGTATTATTCAGGAAATACATTCTGTCTACATATATAACATTTCCCATCCTTAGATATGATCCAAAAATGTTCACACCATTTTTCCTAAAACGGTCACTTTCGTGCTCCAGCGCTAGGACGAAAATTATTAAATTTTGAAAGTAAAAATCTCCAATAGGCATTTTCAAAACAAAACTTTATATACGTAAAAATCCCTTTAATCTCTTAATAATCACTTTTTCTCAAATAAAGAAGTGCCTAAACACGATTATTACCATACTAATACAGAAGCAAATACTTAATAATTAGCCAAGAATTAATTTCTTTCATGCTTCAAATAAAGAGCACAGACTAACCAAATCGTTAATTTCTTCCAAAGAAAGGAAAAAATCGAGCAGAAATATTATTATATTCACAACCAAAAAAAAAAATGTTTCTAAGCTACAAAAAAAAAAAATAAGAACACACAAGGATTAGATTAATAAAATCGAAACACAAAGAACAGATCGCAAAGATATATGAGTCTGCAGCTCAAAATATCCTCTAATAACAGCCCAAGTGCTCGACAGCAGGATGTCGTCCTTCCGCTCGACATCCTGACGTTTAATCAAACTCGGAAAGCGACGCTTTCATAAATAAGACGATTTTCAATAACCAACAAAGAACAATCGGTATGGGTCGCCTAGCGGATGATACATCATTTTCAATCCAATACAGCAAAGAGTTATGTTAAAATTAGATAGGTATTGGTCGACGAACAAGCTGCAAAGTATTATAATACAACCTTTCGAAAAGAAGAGACCGGGGAAATGGGGGTAGCACACTATTTGTTCCGTTTCTGAGGGATCGAGTACCCTTCGATAAGAGGAGGGATTGGAGCTGTGCATCGGAAAAGTAATTACGAAATCAGGAAGAACAATGGCATCTTGACGTCGGGAAAGAGAGAGATACTATTATCTGGGATATTGACGACGAAGACGACCGAGGGCGAAGATTGAAGATGGGTCTTTTGGAAAGAAACCGACACAAAAAGGAATCTTTGTCACTCGGAAAAGGAATGGAAGGGAAGAAGAATGTTCGCATTCATCCGAAAAAAAACTATGGGTGACTGTCGATTATACCCACGATCGATAAAGTTGGTGGATTTTTGATATAATATATCGATTTTTATTAGTATGAGTTAGTCCGGAAATGAGCATTGGGCTGCCATTTGTGTCAGAAGCTATGAATGGTTAATTAAATCCCTTGGTTTCAAATAATTTTTTTAATAATTTATCATGAAAACAACTTGATGAATGAACGATAAAAAAACCGTAAAATATAAAATAGAAACATAGACAACAATCATAATACTTAAGACAGTAATAATGAGGAAAAAGAAGCAGATAAATAAAGGTTATGATGTTTCCCGTTTCGAGAGGATGAAAACTATTTTGTATAAAAAAAAAAGTTTAAAAAGTGTGTTATTTCAAGGTATAATTTTTAAATTATAAATATATAATCAGGTTTTAAAAATTAAATGAAACTTTAAGTAATTTTCAAAAAGTAAAATCGAATTCTTAAAAAGAGATTATGAAATAAATTCCTTACAAAAAAAAGGAGAATTTAAAAAAAAAATTTAAGCTATCTATCATATGAGATTTATTTTTAAAAAGTTACACATAAGTATTTAAGGGGAAAAAACCTTTACATTGAGTTTTGAATAATATTCACACCAACTAAAATTTGAACCAATTGATAGCAAAATGAATATAATCAACTACATAATTTTGAAATATATTTCTCACAATAACCTTCACTAAGCAAAATTCACTTTCAATATCTCTGCGCTCCACTTTGAAAAGCAGCTAGCAGCAAATAGCCCAGTTCTTTGTTTCCAAGGAGAACTTACAAAAGCTTTTGAAACGAAGGAGAACGGCTTTCAAACAGGAGGTTCCACATCCTCAAACAGAAGGTGCAGAGATTTCGAATGACACGCGCTCACTGATTATTAAGAATTCCCTCCCACGAGCTGGTAGCACATAATCACATTCACACATAATCACTTCGTATCTGAGGCAACAATGCACTGGTGACGATTAAAATTACAGAAACCCCAGTATTCCCTTGTATTGGACGACTGAAGGATCGAACGTCAAACAGAAAAGGGGCTGTGGAAAGGGGAGTGCACAGACGATTCTGCAAAAGGGATGTTCTGTGACGGTTAACTGGAAGCTTCGGCATTAATGAAAGGCTCCTCTGCCAAATTGCCCTTTACACGAGAGGAACATGGAAGCTGCCGAAGCGGTCCAAATTAGCGGATATTCCCTTATCGGAAAGGATGGATGGGGGGAAAGGGCCCTTCTTGCTTCCAAGAGGGGATTAGGAAGCAAACTGATTGAATTGTTCGAATGGGAATACGAAGTGAAGGATGTGGCCGTGATGAAATTAAAAGTAGTTTAAATGCAAAGGAATGGGTCTTTAGCGGTTCACTTGCCGCGAGGAAAGCTCGGAAAAGGGCAATAATTTCAAAGATGCTTGAAACAATTATTATTGTATCAGAGTTCAATAGAAACAATTATGGCGCATGCATGTTTAAAAAGGAATTTGAATACGAAAGAAATAAGACAATTCTGTGTACAGATTTTTCCCTTCCGGAAAAATGAATCAGATAGGGTGATAGTCAAATTCTTCGAGTTCTATCGAGCATGTAATTGAATCGCAAATACCGAAGACAAAAATTGAAATGATTCATTCCATAACGTCTGCGTGTGCGCGCGCTCCTCCAGAATTTCGAACTGCGACATTTTTATGTTTTAAACTCTAGTTTTGCAAACATATTGGTGAAAAATATATTCATGTATGAAAAATTAATAACTGACAATAAAAATCAATTTAATATTTTTAAAAGATTGCTTAGTATATATATTGACTATTGCTAATGAAACAGAGCTTCTTCTAGAGACAATCAGGACCAAACTTGACTTTTGAATTATTTAAAAAAAATGTACCGCATACACACTAATATCGCAGGGAACAATACAACATATAAACTTTTTTTTTCATTTAAAACACAATTCAGTAGATTTATTTTACGTTATAATGCTAGGTAGCAAAATTTTATATTTCATTCCAGATGTAAAATAATTCAAATGTAATACAAAAATAGCATTAATATACTCATGCTCAATATATATTTAAAATACTACTTAAAATTAACTCTTATACAAGAATTTCACACACACATCATATATATATATATGCATACACACACTGAAGTGTCAAAACTCATGGATTAGCAATATACAAATATCCACATAGTAGTAGCAATCCGTAAGAAATGAATAAATGGGCAGTGCTTTACCAGGGCATTTATTTTCACTGAAGAAAGTTTCATGAAAAGTTTTCAGACATGATTATGGCCATGACCACATAACAGGAATTTACAAACTTTGAACGCAATTAGAGTTACATGCGTGAGTGCATGGGCATCCCTTTTTGGAATTCGTCATTTTTCGATCTACAATGTCAAAGGTGTGCCGAGAGTATATAATTTTTGGTATTTCCTCCCACCATAGAGCTGGTGGTGGTATTTTAAACAAAAAAAAGTGATCAAAAATAAATTTGGAAAACTTTTTCAGCGGAAATATGCTTATGGTTCTTTCGAAATACCAGCGAAGCTCCCCCAAAAATTTTGAAACGATGCGACGAATAGTGTGGATTTGTATACGGTACAAAGAAACATTTAAATTTAAATGTAAGATCTTACGCTATTCGCTACTTCAGTACATATTTTGTGATTTTAGTATATATAATATACACGAAATATTTATATATATTGATTCGAATTACTTATTTTCCTTCTTGAAGTGGATCACTTTTTAATTAAAATTTTAGTAACATTTAAGACGTATGTCAGAATCTAATAAACAAACGAAACGTCACAAAATAGAAACTAATATATCGTTTAAATTATCAAAGGAAATTCTGAAATGAAAGGAAGGAAAGAAAATAAAATTTAGATATAAATTTATAGCGCTTTCTTAAAGTAAGCAAAATTTCCAAATAATTTTAAAATATCTTCGTCATTGTGACCATATTACATAAATTGCATTATTTACATTCCCTTTTATGACAATATTTTCTGTAAGATTGCATATTGTATTTAAATGCAGTATATGTCATATAATTTACGTCATTTTAGAAAATTTAAAAACGATAGTTCCAAACTTGTTCATAAATGTTACTACCTCTATACATAAATTGCATTATTTATATACTTTAAATAATTCACTAATTTTGAGATCTTCCTCACCAAACATTAGAGCACAACTAACCAGGTACATAACTAACTATAAACGAGGGCAGTGGAGCTCTATTATAGCCATGGTTATAGAGTTAAGCATCGATAGGTGTGCCATACTTAAATCAAAAACGCAACGATCGAGTGGATAATATATTCGCTTTCCCACTCGACTCAATAGTATTTTGACTAACAATCAGTCGAATGATTAAAAATTGAATGTATGTGCTAGCGCTAAAAGAAACTCACCAGCTTCTAAGCGAAATTATATGAAACAGATGCAAAAAACGAACTGCTTATAAATCAACTTTTTACAACACATCACACTAGACACCTTCTACTCGTTTTTTACTTGGTTTTTTCTCATTATTCGAAAGTAGGGGAAAATTTTCTCTTTTGTGTTTCCTCCAACGCAAACGTTTTACCGACCATCTCCTGCCCCCCCCCCCAAAAAAAAAAAAAACGAATAAAAAATCTATGTATTGGTTTAAAGTAAGCTTCTTACTTTTTTACACATGCCTATTTTCCACTTTTTCTGAAAGGGAGAAAAGAAAGGACTTTTTTCAATAAAAAGTTACGGAAATACATTGCATCAGCAGCAGTTGCATAGACAAGCCTATGCGCTTCCACTTCGAATCCATAATTTTTTCCTTACACCATTCAAACCTCAACTGAACACTTTGCCACGAAGACAAAGGATATGGCACGGGCAAGCAAAGGAAAGCAGCCAAGAAAGAAAAAGTTGCAATGATAGAATAAAATCTCACTTTTTACTAGCCACTCGAAGCCTTTAGAAGTGTTTGCGTTGCAGTTTTTCGTAAGATTTCCAGAAGATGCATTTTACATTGAAGCGTAACATAAATTGAATTTGCATTGGAGCTTCTCTAAACATAGCAATACTCTAGAGGGAACGGAGAAAGCAGTAAAAAACAATATGGATGGAAAAGAGATTTGAAAAAAGAAGCAGAAATTCGCATAAAAACGAAAAATATATTCCTTTAAAATTCGAATGGATAAGCAAAAGAAGCAATGGATGACGGTAAAGGGGAGAAAAGGTTACCGAAGGCAGAATGCACTTTATCGCATGAGAAAGGATCCCTCCTGCAAGTATCAATATGGACTATGGTTTGTATAGTCCAGCTACGTGAAATATTACTGTGTAACGAAACTTTAGCTTTGCAATAACATAAATGGAAAGCTTACTTTCGCGAATCGACAGATAAAAAAAGAACAAGATTCACAACCCAACGCGATCTTTGAAAATGGAATAAATAATAAAAATATATTATGAAATAAAAGATGCGCTAAAGTATGTATACATACACCATTTCAAAATGTAACGGATGGTGTGATGGAAGTTTTTAGTTTGGTGTTTTATTTCGTTTAAAAATGCTAGAAATATTTATCAAATATAAAACTCGGAATGTATATGAAAGATATTTTGTTCAAACACTAAACTTTTGAATGTAATCATTAAATGACAGTAAAATTTTAATTTTTCATATCCCTTTTAAATATATCAAAACTTACACGAAAAGAGCTTTATTTAAATCTTTCATTGAGATATCAAGAATAAATATTAGTTATTAAAGCCTATTTCGTATCAAATTTTAAAATTTATGGAAATGAAAGCATCTATTAATTTTATAAAAAAAGAGTAAACACTGCATAAAATGATATATATATATACACACAAAGAAAAATTTCTACAGCGAAATTTTAAAATATAATATTTAATCTCTTTTAATTCAACATTTGCAGTATTCAGTTATACCTTGCAATTTCCTGTAAGAATCGATTAAAATATTTTATTCTTAATAATATAATGTAAATTCAAATTTTATTCGTAATATAATCCCAAATATACACTCTTCAATATTACAACTCATTTTTTTAAAAAAAAACTTTATAATTTTACATAATGCACTTTTAGTTTATTAAATTCGTATTAGAAGCAGTAATATAGCTATCAGCAAAAGTCTATTAATTTTGAACCATAGACACATAGGGAAGAGACTACCTTAGGGTTTGCAGCACCGGGATCCCGGTGGTTTTTTCATATCCCGGGATTTAATTTTTGTCTGAATTATATTTTGAATTTTTTTTCAAAGTATTGTGAATCTGGTACTACATTTAATGTATCTTATTTACTTTTTTTGTACTGTATACGTTTAATGCTAGTTTTCTTACGTGTTGAACCTTGAAGGGTTCGAGGCGAGTGTGTATGTTTAACTGGGAAATTTCATATGTTTTCTCTTATTTTCATCTGTAACTTTCTCCCCATCGCGAGTGGGGTCGGAAAATGGACATTTCTCCTTCCCTCAAGATGTCCGGTGTCAGCTAACTTGGACAGAGGCATTTAGAATTTTTGGAAGATATCTAGTTGGATTTTCAGCCCCGAGATCCCGAGTTCAGAAACCCCTGGATCCCGATGTTTTTTTCTAATCCGGAAATCCCGGGATTAAAATAACTAATTCCGAGATTTAATTTTTGTCTAAATTACATTAAAAAAATTTTTCTCCTAAAAATTTTCTAAGAATTTAATTTTTAAAAAATTTATATTCAGTTTATGAAATATGTACGTAAAATTTTTTTTGCGCAATTATAAGCGCTATATGTAAAAAAATATATGCACAGTATGGGAGAACGTCGTACAGATCTTCAATTTCAAATGAGGTAACACTTGAAATTGATTAATATTCTGATTCAATAACTGGGTCAATTTATATACAAAAACCATTAAGTGTAGCATAAGAACTAAATAAAGTTATCAAAGAGGTATATGCACCAATGCAGTCTATTAGATTTGAGACACTATCATCAAAAATTCAAAAAGAATAGTCTGTTTTTTTTAAAATGGAGGGAGACGTGGTGACTACCTAAAAAGAACATACCCTTTTTAATGACGATAATACTTACTAGTAAAGAATCCGAACGTGCTTTTTCTTCGGTATGACAGTTTGTAACAAAAATAAGAAGCCGTTTCAACAATGAAACGCTGGAGCAGCTGTGTTCTTATAAGCTTATTTACAAAAACACAAGAATTGAAGAAATGCTTTTTTTTTAATTTCATTACGTACTATTTTTGTTCGTTTTTTATTATGAGTTAATTTTTTTATTTATTTCATTAAAATAATATTAAATTAATTTTTAATTACATGTTCAGTTTTATTATGCAATTTCAACTATGCTAATATGTAAGTATTTTTAATAAATAGTCCAATCCTAATCCCGGGATAACGTAATCCCCAAAATCCCGGGATTGAAAATATGACACAGGATTGCAAACCCTAGACTTACTAGCACCGCACCTTTACACCCAAGCTGCGAACTAAAGACTATAAGCCCTCTGAAAAAAAATTGCATGTGAAGAAAAATTTCTCTGCTACACGACAATTTTTTAAATGCACAATTCAAACTCATCTCTGAGGCTATATTCAACCAACCAGATTAGTAAGATATTCTATTTTATGGCGCATGTACGCAAGGTAACGGATTCTAATGAGGCAATGTTCGTTTGAAAAAGGGTCTGCGATTTTGATATTTTTAGTAAAATAGCCATTTGACTAAAAAGTTGAGAATTTCTGATGTAGCAGATCCACGGAAACCGAGTGGCAGAATAGAGAATTAGTAATCCGAAAATATCAGGCTAAAGACAATTTTTTCTTTAATGGGTTAAATCTGATATTTTTCACAGGTATTGTATCGAAGCTCAGAGATTTCAAAACAGGATTTTTCCAGTTGTATCTCATTCGTTTATTAATAATAGCGTTTTGCCATTCAACGGAAATTTAAAGTGCAATTAGTGTAAACTTAAACATATTTTAGGATTCTATAAGAATGGGAATGGGAAGCCATAAGTTAATACTAAGCTTCAGTATTAACTTATGACTTAAATTATTAAAATCTAGGAAAGTCCTTAACACAAGAAATTTAGTTATGTCTACTTATCAGTAATTAAACATTTCTATATAAGGGAAGAAAATCATCGACCAGTAACATTTTTTTAAGTCAAAAATAGACGAATGATACTTTATACAAGTCCTTGCTATTTTGTGCGTATCTTCGTACACACCTTCAAATCATTAAATGAGTTTAGTCTCTTTGACTTGACCACGACATATCAGAAAGAGCATCAAGTTATCCGTGGTTGGATGGGCAGTGGAGGAATTTGAGCAATTGCAAGAGGAAAAGAAAACCGTAAAGCGAGGGTTATAAATCCAGAGAGACGGGTCATAATATCATTCACAGCCCAGTGATCAGAATCGACGAAAAGGCATAAGCCTGGACAAAACTGTTGAGCATCCGAATTTTATTAGCTCATAAATAAGTTAGTGCTTGACCACACATTGATCAAAAGCCGTAAACTGGGATGTTATGCGAGCGCTATCAAATATTTCCAGTAATAAAGCTTTGAACGGAATTATATAAAAGAAAAATGGTTGCTTGCTTTTCTACTTAAACGTCAGCAGGAGAAATAAAAGATTCGACACATAAGCCAATTATTCAAGACGATTTATAGACTATTAAAGAATCAAATATTTTTTTGTCACGGCTTATTGTCGATATTTTATACGTGCTACTTACTTATTTATTGGATATTAATATTACTGAAATTGAAAAATTAGTCCTTAAAAAAAAAAGAGTACGGATTTTTTCTTCCTGAAAATTGAACCTGCTAAAAATCATAAAATTTTAATTTGTCAGTGGAAAGAATTCAGCAGAATTTTTTGTTTTTTTTTAATCGTACCTTTGAAAGCTCTTTAAAAAATCAACATGTGCAATATTTTATGAACAATTTTGCTCAGTTAGGGCTTATTTTTTAAATTTTACTTCAAAACATAAAACAAAGGGAAAAAAACTATAGCTTTTAAAAAACTATTATACAATGCAACAGTCAATTCAAACAGAAATAATGATTAAAAGCAAAGTTTAAGTACTAAATATATCAAAGGCAAATCACAAGAAGTAACTCAGCAAAATTTCTAACTGTCATTACCATTTTAGAAAATAATTAAGAACAATGTTTTTTTGCAAAATTTGACAATGTTTTAAAAGATTGTACCCTCCCCCGAAAAAAAAATATAAACAAATATTATTAAAAATAGAAGGGGAAAAGGTAAATAATTATGAACAGACTTCAACTTCCTGTTTTCCGAAATCCTGACATTAAAAATTTTTATGTATCATACCTTCAAATGGAGCTTCAGAAATGTAAGGTTTTATTTGAATAAATAAAAATTTCGGTATTTTCTCCCTAATTCGAGTTTTTAACGTGATCTTATACCTTAAGAATCATCGCAAGAAAACCAAAAACCTAATTGAGAACAAGCGATTATACTAACAAAATACTTTAAAAGTTAAAATTTGAAAATGTATCGTTTGGCACCACCAGGTAGAAATAATGTCAAACAAATCAATTAATTTACTTAATAACTAATTATCTGAATTGGATCATTAAGTACACAGACATATAAGTTGAAACATATATAACATCGGTAGATGCAATTTCATCAACACCCATGACAACCGATCAGAAAAAGAAAACAAATCCTATTCGACGTCGCTAAAGCAAGGCCAAAAAGTTACTGAACACTAGACAAAATCTGCGTTACAACTCGGAAGAGCAAGATACTGACTGAATCGTGTAAACCGATCTTCGAGTAGAAACAAAAGTGATTTCGGCTATCTGTTGAAGATAACTCCAATCGACAAAGATAGGCGGGAAGCGAAAGGAATCTCAAAAACCAAATGCAAGAGAAGTAAGTATATCTCTGATAGAATCCGAGTGATCATTTCGGCACGTGTCGGCGGTAGGGGGGCGAAGGAAATCATTTACAGCGGACCTCGAGATCATGGGTTTGAAGCTTAAGATTAAGGGGGGCACAGGAGATGGAATGATGGTTTTTAGCTAGAAGGCGATAGGCAAAATGAAAAAAGCCCCAAGGAGATTGGTATTGGTGGCAAGAGGGGAGAAAACCTCGAGGATAGTAATCAGCTCCAGGATATTGGTGTCTATGCAAGTTTTCAAAAGAAGATAGTGGCAGTTTCTATGGCCATGCTCGATATCAATTTGAAATTGAAATTATCTAAAACCCATTACATGCAACATCATAGATGCTATGTGATGTAGACATATAATTTTTACATTTCAAGCAAATCCAAACATGATTGATTTAGATACCTAAAATGCCAATGATAAATTTTAACAAAATTCTAGAGTTAAATTGGGTTACCCTATTACATTGTATTTCTTATAATATATTCATTTAATCATATAATTTTAAGTGGAATAACAGCAATTTGATCTCGATGAAAATTTTGAAATTAGATTAAACGCTTTAAAAAAAAGGCACAGTTTTTACCATTGCAAAAACTCTTGTCACTTTAAATTCAAAACAAAGTACTTTTCAATAGGAAGGATTTAATACATTTCAATATCCAATAAATAAAATATTCAAAACCAAAAGTATTTCTAAATTTTTTTCATGTATTAATTTCTAATTTAACAAAAGGATAATGGTTATTTTTATTCTCAGATAAACGGCTCTCTTCAAAATAAGGAACAAAAAAAACTATAAATTTATATTGATTATTTAATTCCAATTGTTGCCCTTAAGACGTTCTTGCATTTAAATACCTAATTACTTAATCTTAAAAGAAGGTTAATCTAAGGCAACCTTAAGCTTAAGCACTAAGTTAAGGCAACCTTAAGATTAGTAGTCTTCAAACAGTGTTTGTTCCACGGAACCCTAGCGGACACGCGTCAGAACAAAAATTTGACTAGAAAATAAATATGCATGTAAAATTGATTTACATTCTGTATGAAGTTGAGATACCTGGAGCACAAAAAATGTTACTAATCAGTAAATTACATTAATATGATAGTAAAAAAATTTTATAACAAATACGCATTTAGACAATTTTTTTAATATTGATACTACATAAAGTAACTAACATGTTGACCTATATTATATATTCTATTAAGATATGTTCTAATGATGGAAAGGGGTTCTCCAAAAACCACTTATAGTTCTAAGTTTTCCGTCGGTCGATAAAGTTTGAAGGTCACCGGTCTAAGGGTAAGAGAGTTAAGCATTACTTAAAATATCTCCTTTTCTAGAAGAAATTTATTCTACAATTTATTCTTTATCCTTAAATTCCTTTACGTTATATTTTCTCTTTTGTATAGAAAAATATGTTAATAGCGTAAAATGTATTCTTTTTTTTTAAAAAAAAAATTAGTGATATAATCAGAAGTTTCTCTTACAATATATATAACAAGAAATCAATGTTATATCAGACCCATAAAAAGGGGGACTAGATGGGTAAATTCCAATCTTAGGCCATGTAGAAATTGGATTTTCTAGATGACACCCACCAATTCTGAAACGATCACAACCTATCAACTTTAAGCCAGTTCGGCATTCTCATAACGCTTACAGTAGAGATAAAATTGCATAGTCCGTATCTTACGGATATATGCTTCAGGCGAGAAGAATGAAAAAGAAAATAAAAAAAAACTATCAATCGTCACCCTGGAGGTATAGCAATTTATACTCCAATGAACAAACGCTGAATGTGGGGGAAGAGAGTGCAACTCAAATTGAGATTTGGAGGGAAGGAAAACGCAATTTTAAGAAAGGGAGCCAAAAGCCCTGGCTTGAATAGTCTCGCTAACAAGAGTATTCGAGGTTCACAATAACAGATTACAAAAGGTGGAAATGAGACAGAATAAAAGAAAACGACAAAATTCATTCAGTGAATGGCGACTAATTTTTAGAAATAAGTATTTTAAAAAATGTGTGTTTTAGCCGTAAGGGTTGACAACAGGAAGATGTAAATTATAAAATTATAATCTTCTCTCCAATTTTTCTTTCTTCTTTTTTATTGCGTTTTGACTTAAATTAAATGCACGGAGAAAACGAAATCATTATAGTTATTTTCTAAGATAAGATTTCATAAAAGTAAGGAACAAAGTGCAATAATAAAATTAAATAAAGAATGTATTAAAATGAATGCAAAATGCAACGTGGGAAAAAACCGGAAACGATAAGTACAAAAATCAGAATACATTCAGTAATAAAAAATATTACAAATTCAATTACTCAATAACAATATTAGCTGAGAAAAGGCTGAAACTGAACTGTGCATGAAAATAATTGTTTAACGCTATAATTAAGATTCAAGCTCTAAAATTTAAGGTTGTCTTCGCTTGATATGAAATAGAATCCAAAATTGGAACACTTTTTCAGGTATAAAAACTGAAACATTAATATTATATTCTGGCTTCGCTTTCTTGTAGACAGCCGCAATTTTTTTTATCACTTTTTTTTTTTTTTGGTTGATTCAATTTTTTTAGTATAAGATGTGTGTTCACATTTTTTCTCCTTTATCGTAATGCTTAAAAAGCTATCCCTTTTCTATGTTAAAAAGAAAAAATAAGCATTTATGAAATATTTCAAATTTTGCGAAAGCTATATTATAAAAACAGCTGTATGAATTATTAAATTACACATTTTCATGAAGATTGAGACATTTTTCTGTTTGAAAATGTGCTCCGCGTGAAGTTCAGACTCTCGTACATTTGGAGAAGACAGTCTTAAATTGAAATGAAACTACGAAAGAACACCCAATATTTTTTTACCTAATTGTTTTTTGTGCCCATTTCAACAACCAATGTTAAAGAAATAAAATTGCATTTTTACACTATTTTTTAAAAAAATTATAAGCATGTAAATGAATTATATTTTATTCTGTGTTTTGTATCTAAATTTATCAAACGACTGAATTGATGAGAAACTGAATTATACTGATCTCAAAAAAAGTTCTATATCAATCTTTTTTTACTGTCTTTCATACAATAGATACCAATCTGAACTAAACCCCCATTCATTCACGATGATGTCGACGATTGATTTTCAAAATTCATGAAGACTTACTCATTTTTAAATGCCAAAATTTGAATAATGGCAATACGATTAATACGAAACATATCGTATATTGTACTTCATAAAGAACCATATATTGTGTTTTAGAATATAATATGTTGTAATAAATTAAACAGAAATCGAGTATGTGTATTATATTATAATACAATTATATAAGTTTTTATTTATGTTATTAAATCATTTTATGTCTGTCAAAGGATACTCTTTTTCCCCTTATTTGCAATAATAAAAAAGGAAATTTAGTTAAAATTTTTAAAAAATTTTATTGAAAAAAAATGAAAGAGTGTAAAAATGCGCACAGAAGCTATAACTTTTTTTTAACTATTGCAATTCCTCAGCTTGATTATTAAAAATAGCTAATGCACAGTATACCTTGCAAACTTTAAGCAGTGTTTGTGAGCAGATTTATGATTCCCAAATATCACAGCTAGTATTAACATCTGAAAATCAAACTGCCTTGAAATAAATAAGCACGGCTGATTCTCATCACAACAAATAGAATTGATTTCCTAATTGGAAGAAATAATGGAAGAGGAAAACTATTTCGCCAACTGAGAAAACTTCTCACCGGTAAACAAAGCTGTAATAAATGTCAGGAATTCCATGAAACCGAGCAAGTTTTTAAGGACATTAATCATTGACTGCTGCGAAATAGAGAACTTTCTAACTTTTCAAATCAAATTAAAATCTCGGAGGCAAGGCTGCTAAACAAAAGCTCCACGCATAAGGTAATGAGAAAGCCTAAATGGAATCCAGATTCTGCCTATGCGGAAAATAAATTCAAAGCATAAGAGAATGTTTATAGACAATGACTGTTGGCCTAACAGGAATTTCATTATTCGAGGACAAACAAGGGCAAAAGGGTGCAAAGGCAGAGCCTAAAATTCTGGTTCCCTATTCACAAAACGGCCAGAAATTAAATTTTCAATTATGAGCTCAGCAGAGAACGTACAGCATGGTATTATTTCATAAAAATATTCCACGATATTATTTACAATTCGTAACCGAAACGATAAAGCATAAGTTTTATAACAATCTAAAATATATATATTTTTAAAAAATTCAGCAAAGTAAACAAATGTATCAAAATATCCATTCAATAATTTAATCGACGTGCGCTGACTTGCTTAATACTTCCATCAGAAGAAAGGATAAATTCCAACAGTAAACACATAAATCCCTTTCGCAAAATTTCTCACATTCATAAAACACTAAATTTGGCTAAAATTTCCATAACTCTTTTTACTAATTTATGTATTTCATGAATTACATTGAAATAATTATCTTTTTTATTAATAATTCAACGACTAAATGAAATTCATTTTTCAAACCATAGAGTTGAGGTAAATTAAACTTTGCATTAAAAAACATTAAAATCTGGTTGCTTATAATATATACGCAAAGCCTAGAAATTTTTACTATAAGATTACCACAAACGATCTGATTTAACAAAGCATTTGTAATAAAAAGTAACCAATAATTTGTTCGATAAAAGCTAATAACTATAACAAAAATAAATATTTTGGTACAATCTACAAATGTTAACATTTAATGCTAATGTTGATCAATTCACTAGTTTTTCGAAAATATTATCATCAAATACATCCAGCACTGTGTTTCTCAAAATGTAAAATGTGTACCTCTTTTTGATAACAGATTAATTTTAAAAAGTGTAAGCAAACAATGAAATGTAATATGCCTACAAAGAAATAAGAGTACTTAGCACCAAATACACTTCTTATAATGCAATCCTAGAACACATACATGATAATTCAACTACTTAAATAGGGAAGTTCTTAATATCAAAACGATACATAATATTGTAGAGTGACATCTATTAAGAAACACATTTTCAACTTGAAACATTGTATCACTGTGATAGAGATGTTCATATTTTAAAAAAAAGCTATTCATATATATTAGTATATACTATGTCATTCTCTAGACAGGTACGAATCACTATACTTTTAAATCATAACCAAAACTACAAAGAAAAAAATAACTGAAGAACAAATCATGTATCAGAACATTTTTTCATAATTAACAAGTTCTCTCCAATTAGCAACATACTTAGAAGAATATTAAAGGAGTTATAAATTAAACATAGATACTTTCAATTTTTAAAAATATTAATAGTTTAAATTATTGAATTGTTGTTGTTAATTATTATAATAAATTACGTTTTCAGTTTTTTTAAACTAAGCTCAATTTTAGAATTTTTAAATCTTATTAATTCCAGTCAAGCAATAAAAAAATTATCATATTATATTATTTACATTCTAATGATAATGATTACGACTTTGACAGTTACTTAAAGACATCAACGCGAGCGGAGCCGAGGGTAAAAGCTAGTTTCAAATAAAAATCAACAAACGAAAAATTGGCTCCTTATTTTTCAATCTAGTGGGCTACGCTTCACGAGCTCAAACAGTCCTAATCAGATGTAATGAGCAGTAGTTTCCATTACCAAACACAGTCTTCATATTCAATCTGTAATCTTCGTATTAGTACGATATTCTTAAATCAAGATGGCATTGAATCCCATCCTTACTAAACAAAATTTTGATGGGAACCGCATAGCGCAGCACAGATGAAGAAAGTCACAAATAAAAAATACGCTGGTACTTTTTAAATAAGCACTCTTATAGTCAAATTGTTGTTTAAGGGGACACAGTATAATTCAATTGACAAAAATCGGTCAAAAAATAAAATTTAATTTTTTTAGCCTAGATTATTTTTATATACTTTTTAGCAAACTCACACAATTTGAAAGATCTAAGTTTAAAAAATGCAGAGTTGTGATAACTTTTACGTATGTTTTTATTCACATCCCAATGGCAAATCAAAACTTTAAAATGACTTATTTCGGAAAGATAAAATAACTAGTTTGTCTTCATTTAAAATGCTAAGGCTTTTTTTTTCATTGTGCCGAATACTTGGAAGTTTTTTTTACTTGTTGCTAATAGTACATGGAATAAAAGTTGGCACATGCATTTTTCAGTCAAAGAAATACCTACTTTTTAATAAATAATTGAATTTAGAATTAACACATTTTTAAGGAATTTTCAATAAGCATTCATAGAAAGAAGCATTGTACCAATACTAATCATGTTATCGCAAAACCCATACCAACTGTTGTTATACATAATTTGAGGTGCTTGTAAATCAAATTTCATATATGTACGTCAATTTTTGTAGGAGGAATGGAATTTTAAAATCACTTCTTAAATTTCAAGTTTTTCCTTTAAAAAATTAAATGGTTTTGAGCACAAAATCTGTTTTACGTCAAGCATACACATAGGAGGCAACCAAAAAAACAATGAAAATCGTTAAATTAAAAAAATTTGTGTAAATCGTACCATGTCCTTTTAATAATAATAAAAAAAATTACTGCATTTCAAACCCGCTCACAGCATACAACACATGATCAATATAAAAAATTTTTGTTATGCAGGAAACACATCGAAGAGACTTTCGCCCCAAAAATTGAAGGTCAAAAATTCGGAATTAGGAGACCAGACAGCATCCCCTCTACAAACATTGTTTTCTCCTCCCACAAGGGATTGTAGATTAGCCTTCCAGCTGTTCTTATATCCTAGCAACCTCGAGCAGAAATCGCAGGGATTTAGGAAGAGAGGGGTTTCACTATACTACCCCCTCTTTCACTAAACATACAAGTGCAGCCGAGTCTCCACCCATAAGGTTAGATTCTAGGAAAATGAAAAAACAGCCATACTATTACCTGTCATCTTATTCCTAAAAGGGATTTCACGCCTGAGATGGAAACACTAGAAGGAAAAGTAGGGAAGAAAAGAGAGGTGAAAAGAAAAAAAAAGATGTACATGAGGTACAGAAAGGTGACGGCGATTTTAGGCTGCAAATCTTCCCCTTTTCTTGAATGCCCCTCTCACCCGAAGACTCGCTACTTTTTTTTCTAAAGCTGAAGTACATAAAGAAAGAAATAGAAAGGGGGAAGGACAAATCACGAACCAGTTTTGTTCCAAGCGACACAAAACTTACAATAGAGAACGGATAGACAAGAAGGAAGAGAGAAAAAAATAGCGACATCACAAAGTATCTTGTGAAACTAACAGCTTTGAACAGTAAGCAGCGTGAAACAGAAGTATTCAAACTTTTCGCTTTTTTTTCCCTCCCAAAGGAATTTTCTTCGAACAGATTCACAGCTGTAGGCCGAACATGATGAAATAAAAAAAAAACTTTTACTTTTCCCTCTATTTCGTGTACCGTAAAATGACCAACTACGAAAAAAGAAATGCTGCACGAAAACTTTTTACCTCTCTTCTTTTTCACAATGAAATCATTAAAAAAATTCAAAAGAACGATAAAAAAAACACTAATCGAAAAGGAACACTAATCGAATCAGAAATGTTTAGTTTCATGGCGGACCTGAATACGGTAATGGTTATTTATATTTCCGAAAAAAAGAGGTATTTTACAAACAAAAAAAAAAATATGAGTTTGTCTGAGATTCTCCTTTATTGTAATTAATACTAATAATTCTTTGAAATAAACACTTTTTTCAGATGCGACATCACAAAAATACAAAAACATAGGAACCTAAAGAATGCAAGAAGGGAGGAAACTTTGTAAGCATTATTTAATTCAAAAAAAAATTTTTAATAGTTTTATTAATGATAAGATTAATTTATTTGCTACAAAATACAAGTAGAACTAGAATAATTTTAGTTACTTTAGCAAAACATATGCACTTTTCATTACACGAATAATTCAAAGTAATAAACATAGAACAATCTGAATAAAAATTTAAGCGGATGATATAAAACAATAATAATAATTTCCAAAAACTTTGCACACAAATAACAAAATATTTTCATGTATATTACATTCAATTTATTTTGAAAATATTTACAATTCAATTGATTTACAAATTCGCAGAAAATTTTTAAAAGGTGTCAGTTAATAAATTGATTTGTAAAAAGAAAAAAAAATTAAAAACATTTTATGTTTTTAATTGATGTTTTTTTTTAAATTTTAATTAGAAACATACTAATGGATGCGCAGCACAAAAGAGCACACTTAAAAAATTTTACATTAAAAATATATACATACTTTTCAATCAACAATTCTATAAAAAATATTTTTATACATGTTTTAACACGTTCGCGATACCTATATTATATACAGTTTACCAATATTTTAAGTTATTTTTGCTAGGACAATTAAAACTCCTTAAAAATATTTCAGATTTTAAAAAATGAGCGACGAATGCCGCTTAGCGACTTAGCTTATCGCGAACTGTGACGGGATATCACGATTAATAGAGCGGAATATGACTCTTTAATCACAACAGTCAAAATAATATTTTATACAGAATTTCGGAGTTGATTGTAGATTTATTCAATTGCAAAAAGAGACTAACATCCTTTAATTTTACATACCAAACTATAACTGCATTTGAGTTTACAGCACAGTGTAACAATTAAAAAATAACTTTAATTCTAATTCTGAAAGATGAATTAATGAATTTAAAAGACTGTAAGAAAGAGTAATTTAAAGAACAGTGGATAAACACGCAAAAATAAATACAAATCAGGAGGTAATGCACGCTTTATAGAAGCTTGCGTTCTACAGTTTTCTTTCTTACGAAATGACTAATTCGACTAAGAAACCACTTTTACAGATCTCTCTTTCTCAATTACTTCATACGCATGAATAAACAATGAGAATAACAAAGGCCATAATTGCTTAGCAAAAAAAGAGTAAGAGAGGACAGAACAACTAATTTAACTTGTAAGAAATAAATAATTAAAAAATGCAAGAATGAAAATGTGATTTCAAAACACAATTTAACATTACGTAAAAAAAAAAGATAGTGACAAGTAACATTGTTACTCGTATATTTATTTCCAATTTTAAAAATTTTCCTTTCTAATTATAATACTAGATTTTCCGAGATTTTTATTTTTAATTGAGGTCATGTAGAATAACAAAAACCACTCACACTTATAAATTATAACTACGATTATCATTTATTGAAGTCTGACGAATCTAGAGTAAATATTAACATTTTCTTACATTATATTTGTTTACATATATTATGTGTGGCACCTAAACAGCAGCTATTATTGAATTTTAAAAACTATTATTGAATTTGACGTCTAGGCCATGGTCGTTATTTGCCAAGAGACTTTTAACTATCTCACATTAATTATATAACATATATTGCACAAATTTTTTTTGACACATATATAACATATTTTATCCTATTACATAAAATGAAATCATAAACCTTACATATGTGTGTGGTGAGTGTGGTCAGTGTGGTGAAAATGATTGGCGCATAATGGTCCTCTAAGCTCAATTCGAGTATGATTTTCTAAAACTCAATATTTATCTTACAACATATTATAAAAGATGGACTACTACTTAAACATGTGTATTAGAACCTTTTCCCTTTTTAATAGAATTTTATTTTAAATAATTATTTCAACAAAATAGAGCTCAAAACTCAAAGTAATTCACAATTATGAGTTCCACCAATTTTTTTTTTTTTAAAAAACGATAATATAGTAGCGGCACAGCCTTTAATTAATAACGAAAAAAAATATAAAAATCTAAAAATCATATTTAAGATTTTGAGCTGTGCATTAAAAAACAGAACTTCTGGATATTTTCAATTCACAAAAAGTTATCTGGTTTCACTCATTCTAACACAATAAACTTCCTCGGTTTTTAATTATGTTATGTGATGTAAAGTTATCGTTGATTTTGTTTTCGGTTTCGGAACAGCACGGATGAAATTTTCCGAAATAAAATCACGTGTAATGTAAACTATATGTCAGCAAATGTTTAAAATTTAAGTCATTTAAGCGAATCATTTTTTTTTTTTAATTTAACAAGCTTGTGATATTTAAGCAGTATATTGTGTGAAAACTTTTACCATAAGTTTTCTTAAATAATATACATCTAAATATTCAATATGCGGTTAACCTACGAAAATATACACAAATTCTTCAAATCACATTCTAGTTAAGATGTTACAGACATAACGTAATATTAAAAGACAAAACAAAAAAAAAAAGATTCTGCATCGATGTTTCATTTAAATTACTTAAAAGGCCGATTATATTTAGGTAATTCAAGAGAAAAAATAAAATCGAGATTGCAATTCATACTATACAAATTATTATTATACTACAACTATGTTCGAAGTGCTTTGCTAACATAGTCTTCCTAACTCATTTACATTTTGTCCATTAAAATACAGTTTTGCTGGAAAAACTAATGTTTTATACCACGTACATGCCTAACAAACACTACAATATACAGGATATCCATAATTAAACTTGAAATTTGCGAGCAGTCTGTAGCAAAAACTATGCAGCAGAATTGCATGAAAATTGAGTAAAGGCAGAATGAAATTATGGGAGTTTTATCAAGAGAAAAAACAATGAGTTTTAAAAAAATTCTAGATGACGTTGTGCAATATAAACTATTGGCATATGCAAATGTCGTAACCATAGTAAGCCTGTGCGCGCGCGGCAACCCGCGGAATATAAAAATGCGAGAGGCGAACCGTAGTCATACTCGTTTCTAAGTGAAGATGACGTTGACTCCTTGAACGTGCTTTACTAGTGAAATTGTTTTACCAAAATAGAGACTACCGAAGCTTAGCGGAAATTTTGGTCTTCGAAGCGATTACGAAAAGGTCCACTCAGTAGCCACGGACTAACAAACATGATTAGGAAATTTGAAGGAACGGAAACATTTGGGATTCAGCCAGGAAGGGGACGTAAGCGTGTTTCAGCACAGGTAGTGGATGATGTAGCGACGAAAGTGGAGGAAAACAGATCGCAAAACATCGGCAGCACTAGTTTTTGGTGTATTGAAGAATCTGTTGACCGACCTCGTTTCACGGTTCATAAGATTCTTCGAAAGGTCTTACGCTACTGTCCCAATAAACTGACGCTAGTGCTGTAGCGCTTACCACATGATCTGGATACTCGACAAACTTCTGCGTTACGGTTTCTTGCGTGAGTTGAGCTCCAGGATGAATGTCTATGGAACATTTTGTGGACCGATGAGGCTCACTTTCATCTGGAAGTTGTGGGTAACCCGCACAATTGCTGTATTTGGGCTGGTACAAACCCACATCACACAATTCCTACAAATTCTATTACACTTTTCGCATGTAATGGTTTGGTGAGGCTTTACTGCAACTTTCATTATGGGTCCGTTTTTTAACGAAAAGCATAGCGCCGCGGGTCCTGTGACATGCACGGTCACCGGTCAACGATAAGCTTCATTATTAAAACAGTCCGTTATTTCGGCTTTTCAAGTAAGGCGATGTGACACAACCACAGTGTTTACGCTGGATGGTGCTCCTCCACACATCACCCGTTGTGTGAAACAAGTGCTCCGCCGCCATTTCGGTGACGACAGAATCATCAATTGTCATTTTCCTACAGCTTGGCCTCTCCTAGATGTCGCGACTTAAATCCTTGCGACTTTTGGTTATGGGGATATCTGAAAGCCATGATCTACCGTGATCCATCACATCCCTATCCGACCTTGAAGAAAGAACAGAGAGCTATGTGCGTAACATTCCCCTGTTCGTGCTGCTTTCAACAGTGGAACATGCGATTTTACGCTTCCAGATGGTAGCAGACAAAGGTGGACTGCATATCAAGCATGTTTTGTAAACTTTTGTAGGTTATTTATGTGTTCTCAATAAAGCTATGATATGCGACCTAGGGATGGTTTTTGAAACTCATTGTTTCCCCCCTCGATAAAATTCCCATCATTTCATTCTGCCCATTGCCCAATTTTTCTGCAATTCCGGTGCACAGTTTTTGCTACAGACTGCTCGCAAACTTCAAGTTTAATTATAGACACCGGAATATGATATCTCTTAAATATATGAATACGAACCAAGATTAAATATTTACCAATATAAACTAAGCTTAATATTGTTAGAAGAGCCAATTTTTTGTTTGCAATAATCGTAGTAAATTGCGATTTACACAATTTACACACATTCTCGGTCGATTATACTCAGCATGGAACTGTAAAGAAGTTCGTTTTTTTTTTATTGGAAAGGCGGCATTATGTATTCGAATCTCTTTAATTATATTTATGATTATTGGCAACATTGTCGATGATTTTAATGCAACCTCTCATCTGGTACGGATGATCTCTTTTCTGTTTTGACATAATGAGTTGCTCTAACTATGAGACATGATTTTCATAAATTTAATTTTGTTTTTAAGAAATTTTGAAATTATTAAAACCTAAAAAGACCGTTTATGCTGATGATTTTAAATACACTACTACGCTAACCATGTTCGCCAACAACAGTTTTAAATAATAGTTAGTTTCATTTAATGAATAAAAAAATAAGAACTTTATGTACGTCCAATTTCATTAACATTTATTATATTCTTTTCCAATCGAAGAATGATAATTGTCCCTAACTCTTCTGCATTAAGAAGATAGACTCCAAACACTTCAGAGAACGCCTTACTTTACAACTTAAATTTTTTATAAAAAAAAAAGTAAACTAAAAATCTTACACTGGTAATAATTTATACGTTATATTACTACTTATTTTTCTTTTTCCTATTCATTGGTGATATTGCAAAACAAAAGAACGATTTTGTAAAGGGGAGAGGATTCTAACTTATCAATAGCATTTTTCAATATAAATATCTAATATTTTAAATTGCAAAGGAAGTCTATCACATATAAACCATTCACCAAAAAGATGAATCAAAAATCATTTTATAAGTTATGACACGAGACATCTCGTTACTTTTCTATCCCAACAACAATTCCTTTGAGCGAAAAATGCAAGTTCACGAAAGTGTAAAGAAACCATCATCTAGAGGAGAACGCCAACTTGAAAGGGTAGAAGAAAAACGTGGAAGTAGCCAGCAAGACAAGCTAAATAATATAACCCATCCTATAAGAATAAAAAAAAAAATCAAAATATATAAAAGTGTCACGGATGTTTTGTCTGCAGGAAAAGTAAGAAGGCGATAATAACACATAGTAAAAGAAGGGAGGGGTGGGGAGAGCCTCGTCAATAAAGGAAATGAGAGTAATATAAATGCCCCATTGAATCGCCGCCGTAAAAGTTTGAAAAGGGGTTCAGAAGATGACGAGGAGCAAAAGAGAAACGGTTAGGGTAATATGTGGGATAGAGAGAAGACATTTCTAAACGATTTTTTCAAAATAACGGCTTGCGAAAAAAAGGAAAGAAAAACAGGCTAAAATGAAACAGGGAAAATTATTTTGAGGCGAAATTAAAGCGTGGACCCGTTTATGGGCACTTTTACAGATCCTAAAGTGGAAGTAGATATGAATACCTCACAATCTGCATTTGTCAAGTCACTTGACAGATTCCAGAGCAATTTACTAAACACGCGAGGTCATAACTTCATTAGATAAAATCTGTTTATCGTAATTTCTGACAAAAGCGTAGTTTATTACTAAGTACAGATGTTGGTGTAGCATAACTGTAACATATGGATTCAAGAGAGAGGAATAAATTAGATTTAGTTTTGAGCACATTTTATACATCAATTAGTCATATGTTAAAACATGCAAATATATATTTTATATGTACATTTCCTTTCTATTATGAAGTATTACAGCATGCTTTGTACGAAAAATATGTTAAGATAAATGTTAATTTATTATTTTTGTAATAACCCCACGATAAATATATATATATATATATGATTATCTTATGGAAAATCATTAATTTTCAAGCATAAAAGATTTATTAGCTTTTTGCCAGTGCTTAAATATCACAGCATAAAACAATAAAATTTATTAAAATAGCATTTCTCAAACATTTGGCAATCCATGACTTTCTGAGGAAGTCTTCTAAATATGAATAAAATCTAACTCTTAATTGGAATATTTTTTCATGCAATACTTTAAATTACTTAAAGAATTTGATCTTTTGAAATCTAATATCTATAGTCTAATCTTATAATTTTCTAAATGTAATGCATTGACTAACTGATGATGAAATGTTAATCCAAATTTAATATCTGAAGGGCAATTAAATTAAATTTCAAAATTTAAGGATTTCTCGGGGGAGTATTTTTATTTTTCATAGCATAAAAAAGACCCTTTTTACTAGAGAAGAAAGGGGAATTATTGGGATTACATTTAAAATATAATTAAAATATTAAGGTTACTTAAATATGATAAAACTCATTATCACAACTTTTGTATACGCATTATATAATTTAAAAGTATTATACTTAATTACTTACAAAGAAATAAAGTTCCAATAATTAATAAGACAGAAAAACTCAATAATTACAACATATTTTACAAATACTGTTCAGAAAATAATTTTTCTGCTAACTTTCTATGTATTCATATATCTGTAAAAAATACTCTATATATAAATAATATATTATCATAAATTTTTACATTCTTCACTTTTAATCATTCCATTTTCTTCCTTTTTAAAAAAAATGTTATTAGTTTCAAATACTATAAAGTTGGAATCATTGTTATTGCTTGTATCTTGTTATTTCAAACTACAGCACACATTTCCTCCACTTGTTATTTGGTTTTCTTTTTAATTTTACATTTTCGAAATTTTTGGTATGTTTATTGAATTTGTGTTTGTTCTTTTTAATTATTTTTCTTTTGCTACCGTTTATATATTATACTTTCAAATTCATTTAACTTTTGTATTAGCATACTACAAGAATACACCTGCAAATTTTTAGCTCAATCGATTTTCCATTTTGTGGCTTCTGTTCCTCATTTTACTTGTAATGTTACTTGCTACTTTTAAAATTTTCTGCTGAAAGGGGAAGGTTAGGATCCAATAAAGCAAGCTTAACCCTACCTCACTCACCATCTGGTTTCGATACAGACATTCAGAATGCAAGTTGTGAAAGAGATAATTAAGCGTTGACTCAAAATATATAAAATTTCTTAAAAATCAATATTTTTTCTTTAACATTAACAGATGCGAAATAGCCGTATAAATTAATCAGATTAATGAAAATACACTTTACTTTTCTCTAAAAGCAGAACATTTAAAGTTAGGTAAATAAAGCAGCAGAAAATTATTGGCTTTGAAATAATTTTATCATCTTTTTTAAAATATGTGTATCTATTGGTGGAGGAAATAATAAGTATATTCAACACTAATTAATATTGAGATTCACTACCAATAATAATGCGTATATTTAAAAAATTTGCATCTTAAACAGTGATATTTTTAATAAACTTTTTGTTACTTGCCGTTATATTGTCTACGTCGCAAAGAAATTTGCTGTTGATTGTGAATTTGACAAGCTTTCAGTAAAACATTTTTGAAGGATAACCCAACATTGTTCAAATAAACACCAAAAAATCAATATATCGATAACCTGATTAAATTATGCGCTGCTAGGTTTATTCCATATTTACTACTTGAAAGCAGAACAGATCTATCGCCACCTAAAATTAAATGTCGATCTCAATACCTTACTATAGTGAAGCATTAATTCACCAAATAAAGAAAAATCTTATAAATAAAAAATTTGTCCAAATATACTTTATGTTTAATATTTATAAATACAGAAGCATTCTTCTTCTGAATTTTTTAATGTTCCCTGTTAAATTTAAATAAAAAAGTAACTTGATAAATAACTTAATCAATTCTGATACTTCAACCAAAATTATACTTCAATAGAAAATTATAATTCAATTGAACTATAAAAAAATAGAACACACTATATAGTTTTATAGAACTATAAAAAATAAACGTATTGTAAAACTTAAAATGTGCTATAAATTTAAGAAATTAAATCGAATTTATACATCCGAATTGCATTTTATAAAATCTCGTTCGTGTTTCCAAAGCAAACAATCTTGCTTAAAAAATCCATTACATTCTATTTTAAACGGCTAATAAAATCAAACTGTTGGAATTCAAAGGATGTAGGAGGGATAGAAAAATAATGAGTACCTAATAAGCACATCCTCACACGTATGCTCATAACGAATAAAGTTTAAAACAAATATTCTAACAAAACAAACTATGGTAACGCAGAGGAGCGGAAAAATTCGAAACATATATGTATTTTTTTCCTTTCTTCTCTTAAGAATTGAAATAAAATGAATCTCTCTCTTCCCAATCTAAATTCTCTGCTGCATGATTAAACAGCGAGAAAGAAGAGCAACTCTTGAATTGAATCTTCCCGTATGGCGCAAAACAATCTCATTAAATAATAATCCCTATGTCGCGACACAAAACGCCGAAGAAATGAAAAGGAGGAAAAAGGGAATGGAAAGCGTAAAAAAAAATAGAATACTTCGTGGAGAATAAAAATAAATACAGAGAAACAAGATTACAGCAGTAGCGTGTTTTCCAAAGGCAAACCTGTGTATCTTAATTTAGGGGGATTTGGAGGGAGGTAGGAAACTCCCGTTTAAACCTTTCCGGCTCATTCACTGCAAAGAAGATCAAGGTAAAGGGCGTCATTACTTTTATTTGCAGTCTAATACAAGTGGATTAGGAGATCCTCCACTAGAAAACAATTCCACGCATTTTGTACAGGAGTTGTTTAAGTTGGAAAAGCGCAAACGAGCTACGTAAAAGATATTTGTAAGGCCTTTTGGGAGACAACTTACTAGAAGAGGAGTACGCCTTTCAAGAATGAAGAGGCATATTTGTTTTAGGAGTAAGGGTACATTTTTGAAACTCTAATTTGTAATAAAAGGTAATTGAAAAGAGCATTTTCTTTCCAGACAAGTCATATAAATATCCAAGCTGCATTTCTCTATTTATTGTTTGGTTTCTGAGCTACTCGAACGATGTACAGTAATCTTCCATTCAAGAAAGAAATAGCATTCTACGTTAAACTCGGTAAACATAAAACTTAAAATAAATAACAATACACAAAATTCAATGTTCCTTATTGAAATTTTAACCCTTTAAACATTAGACAAAGAATTCCAAGTTTTGTAAATAAGTTAAAACAAAGAAGACCACCAATTACACCAATTTGCGTTTACACCAATACATCTCATAACGATTTTTATTCAACAATTTATAAAAAAAACAAATTTATTATTAAATGTAAATTAAAGTTTTATCTACACTTAAGATAAAGTTGAAATACCATACATCAGAAGGAATAAAGCATTTAATTATAAAATATAGAAAATTATAATTGAACAATAGCATTGTAATTTAAAAAATCAGATCAACAATATTTGTACATATTTACAACTTCATTATACAGTCTAAATACAAAATTTTAAGCTAAAAACAAGAAAATAATATTCAGTTAAAGGGGATTAATAAATATTTAAACGAAATATCTGCTTTAAAAATCCAGCATGGAAATGAAATATTCGATTGTAATATGGATATATACAGGTAATATGTAGTTCTCTGTAATGTTTATTGTTTTAAAATATAAGTAATTTAAAATTCAAAACAGATCGCAAACAAAACAAATTGTCTAAAAAACTGAAGTATTTAAAAATATGTCACGTGTTTTAGGGGAAAATATACAGCTGCAATACAAAAAGGTAGGAATGATACAAGACTAAACAATGAGAATCAAGAGAATCTCTTTGAAGTTTTCAAGACTGTTTATGAAGAAAACTGCCAAAATAAATAGGCATGTTCCACCAATTTCACGACAAAAAGGGGACTCTCCGGATTATATAAAAGAGAAGGGATGCAACGAAAGTGACATAACAAGACAGGATGGAAAATATATAAACATGATTACGACTTCATTCAGGAAAAAATTGTCAGTTTTACGTCAAACAAATATACAGTGCACTTTTTTTCAAACGATAAAGAAAACTATAGAAATAAATCGAATTTTTAAAATACAGATGATGTAACTCACATTGAAATATACTATGAATTTTCAAGACCAATTTAATAGTAAATTAAATTTCAGTCTAATTTCATAAGTCATCCAAGAAACTCGCACCCAAAACTGAAATTACAGTGAAATCTCTCTCTCTCTCGCCATTTAAATTATTTTAATACAAACTCCAACATTCTAGAACCGATGTTTTAAATCAGAAAAATATACATAGTTCAATCAAGCAAATAATGCAGAAATCGATATTTAATTAAATTAGGTACATTTTTGTCATTATGTTTAAGTTACATAAGAGGAACTGATAATTCTAAAAAATATTTTTTTTTTGTTAAAGCATGTAAAGAACAACACAACCCTACACTTAATTTTTTTATAGTATCAACCATTTTGATATTTTTTTTCAGAGCCATTATAGCAAAATGTAAAGAGTTCTTTTAAAATTACATGATTTTTGATGTTTCGTTTTAACAGTATTTCAAAAACAAAACAAGAAAAAAAATATATGTATAATTTTTTCTCAAAATATATATTCAGATTCATATCTAAGTTCAAAATGTTAATGAAATACGCATTATTTTAAATTATTAATACATGCATCGACTTTTTACTTTTTTGAGCAAATAGCTCTCTGTATGAAATCAGGCGTCTTTCGGAAAAAGGTAAAAAGCGCTAAATGTGTGAAAGTAAGTAAATAAAGTTGCTTTGAAGAAGTCCCATTACATTTCAAAAAACTTTTATATACATCACCATGAACAAAACTATACTCAGTAAGAATTACAACGTAACCTACAAAAATACTTAAGAGTGCTGCAAGTTATTACCCTCGTGTTTCCGTAAGCAAATGCGGCGTAGAAAATAAACACACCCCATCCCGAAGATGAATGGAACCTTAAATGTTGAGTAACGCTAAGGAGCGAAAACACAAAAAACAGCATTTATCTAAAAGAAAAAGTATTAAGGAAAAGTAATTTAACTCTTGTGCAGCGGAGCAAAGCCTCTGAAGTCATCGGGGGCAACCATTTTCAACGATTTTACTAAGCTTCGAAAATTCGCAGGCGCACAGTAAGGAATATTAATGTTTCCATGACAGTATCAGAAGGAAAAATGCAGCAGGGAGGGGGGGATTACATACAAGTTATTCTGGTGCAAGTAACATCATTCGATGAAACGATACAGATGCATATCCTTTTATCTATCAAACAGGATACGTTCCTTCTGGTGAATCTAGTAAGATAAAAGTTATCAGAGAAAACAAGGGAAAAAAAACTCCAGTTTTCGAAGCAACAAGCACATCTTGGAATTAGAAGATTAAAAGAAATCGGGGGTCGTTCTTTCATTAATTTTTCTCCTTCAATGAGCAATTTGCTTAATTAAAATTGGCAGTCGTATCAGTAACTTCTGCGATAGAGATAAGACACCTGCTATACGCTCGAAAAACCCAATTGAATTAAGAGTAACGTAATTATTATGGGTGTTTTTTCTTCTTTCTATCAACTTAAGAGATTACTGGTCATGTTTACTTAAAAAGATGACAAAAAAATAGACAACACGGAGTTTCTAAAGAGCCTGTTTTATTTAACGATTAATTGCGAATAATTTATGAGTTTAAGATTGTTTCAACATTACAAAAAAAAATAAAGCTTATCTTTGATTGTTAACCAATACTGCATTTTTGGAAGCATTGTGAAAAAATACTTTTCCTCCCTATTTTGTAATCCTCGATAAATGAATAATAAAAAGGAAATGTAATTTTTTGCAAAAAGAAAACGCCATATGCAAGAAATAGCTAATACATTCTTGATGATCCCCTTTACCAGTTCAACAAATCCTTTTTTAATCCATAATTTTCTTTTTCCAATTAAACAATATTTTAGCAACAAAACAAAAAGGTTAACTACAAGATGTAGCGTTTAAATTAAACTAAAATCATAAAAAAAAAATTATTGTGTCCGAATGTTTCAATCACATATGTTTATTATTTTAATATAATCTCCTTTATTTCTTTTTCTTTTAGTAAATTTGTGGTAAATTTAATGCTTACTTCGTGAAGTTTTCATATATAAACAATCTTTTTCTTCTTCAAAATTTTAAGATAACTAGGTAAGCAACAATTCTTCAAAAGTATAAGTAACTTCTTAAAAATATTTCTTCTGAGTAATCATTACTTTCCAAATTATTTGATTAAAAATTATATTCAGTTTGTTATCAAGCAGATGAACTAACTGAAAAACATTTATTAATTTTAAAGAGTTGCCAAAAGTTAGCTACCCAACCAATATATATTAAAATATAATCTAATATATTATGTATGTTATATATTATGCATATAATCTAATATATTATACTCGAGTGCAGAAATATACACTTAAACACGCTGTTCAAATCAGCATACTTTTAAAAAAGATCAAACTTTTAATAAATTTTAAATTTTAAAAATATTTAAACACTAAAATTAATGTTTGATAGTTTTAAATTCTGTAATATTTTAATGAATACACAAAATAATACGAATTTAAAATTTTAGAGGGAAAAAATCTGATAAAAAATAAGTATTTGAAATGATGTAGATGCGGCTTAAGGCTGTCTTCGTCAAATGTAAGAGAACCTGAACTAAACGCAAAGCACATTTTTAGACAAAAAAATGTCTCAATTTTCATGAAAACTTACAACAGTGTAATTCATACCTTTTTTTTTATAATATAGCGGTTTTAAAATTTCCAAATAATCCTTAAATAATTAATTTTACTTTTTTACATGTAAAGTGATATCTCATTTAACATTACGGTATAGGGAAAAAAATGCAAAACATATTTGGTACCATAAAAAATGGGTCAACTCAGAAAAAAATGAGTAGTAAAATATGTTGCAGTCTATAGGATAGTGAAGCCAGAATATAGTATTAGTGTTGGAATACTTTTTATCAGGAAAAGTTTTCCGAATCTGGGCCATATTTTTTAACATTCCGCCGAAGACAGCCTTAAGAGACAAAAATGAGAAAAACTAAAGGTATGGATATAGTATATAACTTCATGTGTATATATATAGCAAATAAAATTTTTAACAAAACTGAATGCAGATCCTTAACTTAATCAACTCTTGCCAGTAAATCCTTAAGCTTACACAAAATTTATAAAAGAGTTTATTCCAGAACAATATACACACACACCACACACTTAACTTTATTCTTCCAAAATATAAATTTTCTTATTAAAAATAGCACGAAGAAATTCAATTACATAACATGTAAAAGAAAAGTTATAAATCGAAGTAAAGTAATGACAAATTTAGGAATTCTTATTCAACTGCTATACTAATTTATTTATAATAATTAATAAACATAAAAAAACACTCTTCCGGCACAGATATTTGAAAATTTTTAAGAGTTGCATTTCATGGTTCATTTTCATTAAAGCTAAAATTCAACATTCATTCAAGAACTTTAAAACCCCTTAAATACATCCCACTCTGTTAAGACCCATTAAATTCAAAAATGAATTTAAAATTATTTCAGTTAAATTTTTACTGAAAAGAATTATCTAAAAACCTTCAAAAGATGTTAAATTTTAACATGCATATTCGTATAATCAATCATCGCTTGCACATACACACACACAATCAGTATTATAAATAGACTCTGAAAAAGTAATTCTATTCAATAAAGCACGTCAAATGATGAAGAGTTTTAACTGATAATATATATTTGTTCTGTTTTCGGAGAAGTTAAGAAACAATTCAAATTAAATTTAAGCATTTGTGACGTTTATTCTTGGAAAGGGCACTCGTACGAATTATACAGTGTATTTTTAAAAAGGTTTAAGAAAGTAAAAAATTTCATTAAACTTGATAAAACCATCAATTTTGTAAAAAAAATGAGCAAAAGAAAAAAATTCACAGTGACAGTTAAAAATAATCATGGCCATTTGCCGCTACCCCTTCCTTTTCTTTTATTAACAAGCTGCATGTTTTCTTTCTAATAAAAGGAAGAGAATTTTATTTTCCCTCCCTTCATGTTTTCCGGAAAAGGTACTCATTCGAATGTAATGTAGGTTGTATCCATCGAAGCTTAGAAGACCATTAATACACTTACGACAGAGAATAAAAATTTCTTTGTCACTTTTACTACTTTATAATCTTTTTCACTTAAGTCGGTTAAAAATAGCGAAGATAAACTGCTTTGCAACATGTATTGACAGCTAACAAGCTAGAATTTTTTTTTAAAAAAATCACTGAAAACTCAAAATATATATTTAAAATCGGACAGGATTTATCAGAATGAAGAAATGGTTTCAAATACAATTAACTTTAAATAAATTTAGGAAAAATACATTTTTAGGATTTAATTCTCGACAATTTAATCTCTATTTGTAAATTCCCAAAAGCTAAAAAAGAAACAAAAATTACTGTTAAATTTATTATATTTTTTATTTACAAAAGTGCAATAGCGTCTTTTTTTCGTGTACAGGGTAAAAGACATTCTACTGTAAGGCAAAATTTAAAATATCCGAAAGAAATTTATATTCAAAGAAAAAGAGATGTAGGTATAATTTTGTCAAAATATTATAATTTCTTAAGAAACTACGAGTACATACCTGGACCCATGCAGGGAGAAGGTAAAGGAGGAGCAGTACTTGATGCACTTGATCCTTCATACGGCACACAGTACATGTCCTCTTCATCATTATTAGCCCAACTGGACTGAGTAGCGTCATCAACTGGGGCCATATAAACGGGATCACTCTCATCATCATGCCTTAATATTGACAGATCATCCCGCAAAAGATCGGCTGGCTCGCTATAGTTTTCGAAGACCACTAACTGTAAGAAGAAGAAAAAAAGCATGAGAATGATCGTTTTTTTTTTTTTTCGTATTAACATTACATTGATCAAAATAAAGGAATTGAAAAAATTAAAATTCCCTATGAAAAATTCTTTTGACAAAATTATCATATCCGAATTCCGCGAAAATACCGATTTCGCGATTCACGAAATTTCTGCCAAAAATTTAAATAATATAAACAGTGTTCACAATGAATATGATATATATACACACAAGAGCAGTTTTTTTAGTTTTGAAAACTAATACGATAAAGAGACAATATATTTACATAACTTATATACCAACATAAATTCATGCATAAATGAACAACTTTAAAGTAAAATATAATCAAAGGGGGTATTTTACACAAAACTGAACTAAGATAAAATTAACGCAGACAGTAATCAAACAAGGAGCTACAAACTTCAGTAAGTTGAGAAAGATTCCTACAATAACACAAAAAATTACTAGTTTTAAAAATAAGGAATTTTTTACTGATATACTCACCTAACAATATTGTTTAAAAGAAAGGACGATATTTTTCTGAACTTTAACTGACGTTTTAAAATGCTGAAAATTTTTCGAAATCAGTAAATACAATTTGAAGTGCTATTATCTTGAACAAAAATTAAAAATATGAATAAAATTCTACGAGGGAAAAAATATTAGTATCACGAATTCTCAAAGTCAAAATTATATGTTTTTCTAAGACAAGGGAAACGTTCTACAGCTTATATTTCAAGAATAAAATAATTAAATAGTTAACTTTTAGGGAATTTTATAAAAATGTATTAAAAAGTGCTTAAAAACCTTTTAAAGTCATTTTCTAGGGGGAAATGTGAATGCAAACTTTTAATTCTCTTCATCTTAGTTACTTTTCTTTCAGTCGACATTTAATAGACCTTAATCATCCAAGTAGTTTGACATTAAAGGCGTTACCTCATATTCTAATATCAAATTACTTGACACAAATTATAACAATTATAATGAATTGCAACATTTAACAAAATGAAATTTTGTTGAATATAACACATACCCTTCATAATATATACATTTAACTTAAAATCACGTAATTTAGGCCTCTTGCTTCTGACATAGAACTCTTAATTGAAACGCTTGAAATTAACAAGAGGCCAAAGATTTCACACATCACGAGTCTACCTTTAGCTTTTCATTAACTAAATCAGAAGTATCTAAATCCCTCAGCGAGCAATTTGGAAAGTTTTCGAGATTCCCAAATTATTTTCTCTTTTAGAAAACGAATGGAAATCAGAGGAAATCTAAAATTCGTATAAACACTCACGAACCAATCGACTGAAGCTTTCCCAAAACTGCTTGTTAACTTTGCAATCAAAAGAGGATTATTTCAAGGAAATTAATTGCACGCAAACAGAAGTTTTCCTTATCTAATGGTGGGCAAACTTCGAAAGGAATATCAGAGAAAAGTCTTGAAAGGATTCTCCAATCATTCGGAAATGCTTTAGAAAGGCCCAGAGGATAATCATACAAATTAATTGAGGTATTCTCAAGACAGAACAGGAACGGTTCAACAATTCCAAGATCGATGAAACTAAATAGACAGTTGAAAGAAAATGGAGTTTAATATAGCAGCAATTTTATCAAAAAGTTTAAATTTTGAGATGCATGTTACATACTAGAATAAAGAAAACAATAATAAACGAAGTAATTACAATATGAATGAAATGTAGTCATAATACATTAAAAAATTTTAATCAAAATCACAATGACGAAATAAACAAAGGAAGCAAATTAATTCCAAAACGGTTTCTAGGCAATGGACTATGCAAATGACTAAGATAACACTTTTAGGCTAGAACTTCACTCAACAAATACCACATTATGCCATGTTTTAAGACCAATAAAATTTAACCTTTGGCAATTTATTTTAGTTAATAGTATTTGAAATCATAAATTCATTTTATGTTTTAAAATAATAATAAATTAATACTTTTATAAGTTTATATAATTATAATTGTTGTTTTAAAGTTTCTTTATTAAGGTAGAAATAATTTACCCATTCTAAAGGAACTGAACAAATAGATCTGAGTTGAAGAAAAAGGGCTATGTATTTAAACTATAAACTGCAAATCTTATACTATAAAAAATCTAAAAAAGTACTTACGTTCAAAAATAAAGAAATAAGTACATTAAGGGAACCAGGACATCATATACTTTCAAAAAATCGATTTTTCAATTTTAGTTCTAAAAATAGTGCATATTTTTCTGAACCTAAAAATGTATAATACTTATATGTTTGTTGATAAAATAGCCTAAAATATGAAAAATAAAAATATAAACAAATGACCATGCACCTTTTGACCCTTAGTTTTTTCACTTTTTCTCTCAAAAGCATATTTTTTTGCATTTAGGTACATTTTTTAAAAAAACAATTGCACTATAAGATTCCAGATTTCTTATACTTCTATACAAGATGCATATGCATATAGTGAACCTAATTTTTTTTTCTATTAAAATTGTGCCTAACTTTTTAAAAATGGTTTCATGCATAGAAAAAGCAGGAAAATAGAAATTTTCCAAATTTCAAAGTTTCATAATTTTTTTAAAGGAACTATACTAAATTTTCACTAAAAAAATAGGTTCACTGTCTTTTGTGTATTGTTTTATATATGTGTAAAAAATATTTTGCATAAAAAAAGATACTTTTTTTAAAAATGGTACCTAAACATAAGTATGTATTATGAGTTCTCAAAAATTATGTATTACTTAAATTAAGTAGGGGAAAAAAACTTTTGAACTAAAAAGTTATTTTTGTAGTTTTACAGAATAATTAAATTATCTTTATTAGGAACGTAAAATATCTAAGCTCTATTGGAAATTTTAAAAAATATATGCCTCATAAACAAAGGGTCTTAATTTTGGCCTTTTACTCTTCCGAGCATGTCCTGGTTCCCTTAAAAGAAATTTATAATTAAAATAGTAATATCCACTGATTGCCATAAAAATAGTAAGAAAAATGAAACTTATCAAAAGCTTTGCATTAAAAAATTCACCAATAAATTTAAAGCTCGAAAATAAAAAGTTTTAAACATATCAATTTCGTTGAGATATTCAACCTCGTTTTAAAAAATGTTTATTTATTAAAACAGAAAGAATGAAAGTAAAATATTCAGTACTGATACTCAAGCACTTAAAAATTAATTTATTTCATAGAAAAACGAAAGCAAAATTTACGAAGAGATCGAAACTGTAATGTAACAAATGAAAACATTTTAAATCTTCAATATTAAAACTTTTACGAACTTATTCGACAAAAATGAACAATGCAAAGGGGGGAAAAAACAAGGAAAAAGTAGACATAAAAGATATCAAACAATTCGACTATATAAATATATAAAATACAGAAAGGAAGACTTTTTTTCAAACATTTTGTCAATGATTACATTATGGCAAATGACATTTCAATTCAATTAAATTTATGCACTGCTAAATGTTGAAAGAAAAAATTATTATTTAATTTTTCCTACTCTAAATAAAGTGTATTATGATGACTATTGCAAAATATCTAAACTTTAATCATTTTTCAATGCAAATTGTAAAAATTATTAATCTTCTATAAAAAGAAATTATTTTTGTATTCAAAAACTTATTCGCTTTTCCTATTTAAAAAGCTTTACAAAATATGTAATATTTTTTAATATATTTAAAAATATACCATTTGCATTATATACTTTCTACACTTGTCCACAGCAAACAATTGTAAAGAATTATTTTCGCATAAAATATTGAAAATGTAGTGATTGATTCAAAAAAACTAAAAGTTTGCATTTTGAGATAAAAAGGATTCTTTATGCGATAATCCATAACACTTTTCTCCTAAATTCACAAATACAGTTTTCATTTATACTGGATATAGTATGCGTGTCATACATACATTGGTCAAAATAAAAGTACTATCTTATTTAAAAAATAGTAAATAAAAAAATTGATTTTTATAAAAATTTTATGTTGCGTTTTACAAATGTGTTACGCATCAAAACAACTTAAAATATTTTATTTGGTTTAATTACTCAATTGTTAATTCCTTATCCCCAAAACAATACTTAATTTTTATAATTTTCTCTCAACAAATTATCTGAATGGTTGGTAAATAAAGAATTTAAAATAAGAACATCACAGAACAAACATAAATATTTTGACTTTTAAAAAAGTAATAATAAAACATGCAAAGAAAATTTTAAAAAACCGAAATACAAAAACAAAAACAAAATATGCGTGAGTGCAATTTTTAAAAAATTTACAATTTCCATTAAGTTTTTCCACATAGTGTGAAACGTACAAATCTGAAGACGAAACAAATATTACCTATTCAATAACACGAGATCATTCAATCCACACACAAAAAAGAAGAATTCATAAAAAATAAACCTACTAGAAGCATTTTTTCAAGATACATGATATATCTTTCCCCGTCAACTTTAAAGGCAATTTACAGAATCATCTCTTCCAAATCTGAAAATATTACTCACATGACCAAATATAACGTATTGGCCAAAAAATAACTCTATATCGTAAACATTCGAAAGAAGGCGAGCGAATAAATTTATTTCAGGGATCAGAGGAATGCACACACATTCCATTCACTACACGTAAATAACTGTCTCAAAATCAACTTCCCTGCGCAAATAGAGAGCATAAAAAATATCTCAGCCTCCTTCCCCTTTTCTGACTTGAGAGGGTTTTATCACCCGTATCGACATATATTTCTCCAGGTACTTCAGAACTTAAGTCCAACGAGTACCCTGGTCATATTTTCAAGAGCGTCCACAGGAGGGAAAGACGGTGGTGAATACTACGGGATCTAAAGTAAATCCGTGTAGAGCCATATCAGGTCGATATACAGGGGGGTATAGATAGATAGGATGGAGACACGAGCAGCATGTATAAGAAAACAGGACGAGACCGTGTCCATTTGGAAAGGAGGAAAAATCCACGGATTTTCGCTTTGCGATGTGAAACCTAACCCTGCAGTCCATAGGGACTACAAATAGAGAGAAAAAGCTTACAGTTGCCGCAGGAAATGTAGCCACCTAAATCAAAATCAAGCAATAAAATTCAATGGGATAGATCAGGGTTGTTTTAAAGAAACACAACAAAGGAAGCTACATACTATGAACTGATATGCGGTAAGATGGTATTATTTTTGTTGTTGAGAGCAATGGATGGGGGAGGGGGGTCTTATTTTCACAAAGGATTACAGATCGAAGTGTTTCACTAGGTCTTGCACATTCTTCAGAGTTCAAATCTGAGAGATATTTCATAAAATATATAAGCAAGATTTGGTAATAGTATGTAAGGGAGATAAATTATTCAATAATTTTGAAATTGTATCAAAAAATAATGTACATATAAAAGTTAAGTAAAACTTTTATTAACGATACAAATACAAGAATTTCTTGTATGCAAGAATATCATATAAATGCAAGAATATCCTATAAATGCAAGAATATCTTGTGAGAAATATATTTTATTTGACTGGTAAATATAACTTCTTCAATGAATTTTAATGCTAATTTAAAAAATAAAAATTTATTGCAAAGCACGATTTTTTAATGACGAATGAATAAACAAATATAGAGTAAAAATTTGAACACGGATATTATATTATTTGCTTGTTATAATGATCTTAAATGAAGACTATATTCGATTCCAATACAACAATTTAATACAATCTATCTTTAATGAAATATAACTTTTGATTTTTGAAAAAAGTTGATACTTATATGATTTTTAAACTCAACTTTCTTTTTCTGCCAACAGAGATAAAAATTATTGTATGAAAAGAAAAGGTCACCCATTCATCTAGATATGTGACCATTAGACCATTTGACTTAAATATTTTTTTTTAAAAATCTACAATTTATTTATTATTTTACAAGACTTTTACATATTCAAAGTTTTTAATAATTATCTGCTTCTGAATGTGTTCGTACTTGCATCTTGTACCCAAAAAATCATTTGCCTAATAAATGATATGTAAAATAAGAATAAACTATTTATTTAAATGCTTAAAAATGGAAAATGGTAGACATTTTGAAATCAAAAATCTCAGATATACATAATAAATAAGCTTTGAAAACGGTAAGATAAAAAGAATAACAAGAAGTACGAATAACATATGGTAACAAATGTGCTTCTCCAATATATGTTTCGCTCGTAACATTTATTTTATCAAAACTAATTTTACGAGATTAATTACACAAGAACACGGTAATTACTCCCCCTAGCAAAAGTTATTTATTCAGACATGGCGTAAAACTATTCTTCCATATAAAAGGCAGTTATTTATTTCCTAAAAAGAAACTTCTAAATTGCTCGGAAACTATTCAGTACTAAACCAACCATACACACAACTTTTCATTTTAGTTTTTTCTTTCAAACAACGTTAGAAACAAATTTTTCCCGAAGTATATTTGCAAAACTTTGCTTCTAAAATCATTAATCTTTAAACGCTTGCCTCACCAAACGTAATAAACAAAAAAAATAAGGTTTAACTGCAGGAAAATACAGTAAATTATTAGAGTTTAAGAAAATCATGCAGACAAATTTTGAACTTGTATTTAAGATGAAATTCCGAATATATCAAATTATTTAAAAAATAAAATGATTGGGAATTTTTACTTTAATCATATTAATATCCATTTTTTTTAAAAATATATCTTGTATAAGTAAAGATTAAATGAGAAAAAAAAAGTGAACATCCGAAAATTAATCCAACTTTTATTATATACATTATTTTAATCCACTTCATGAAAATATTGTGAAATATTCAGCAATCAAACAAGAAACACTTCATTACAGATCCACACTGCCCCCTCCATTTGACCGAACTTTAGATGTCTCTTCAACAACACACGAATCAGATGGAATTAAATTTCTACTTCAAGTAGATGTTTCCATCCTCCTGAAAATATGAAGAGAGACGTGACGAGGTCTAGCAAAAGAGGGATTTTCTTTCCTACTTCCCTCCAAAACATCTCAAATTTCTACTGAGTTCTTTTATAACTTGAGGAAATGCTGAAAAACAGGATTAGGTTTTTAGAAAGACTCATCTTTCCAAAAACTTTAATGCGGCTCAACAGTTCTTGGAAAGATAAGTTTTTTTTTCATTCCGATTTTTAAATCACGTTTTTCCCATTACTAGAATTCGTTTCCTCTCTCTCTCTCTCTTACAACAAAACTTATAAAAGTCCTAACTTCATGTATACAACTGGAAACATTGGAAGCTATCTTGTTAAAAAGTGGGGAGAAAAAAGTGCTTTTTTATTTTGTTCGATAAAGAATATTGTCATAAGCAAAACATTTAGACATCCAATTATATTTTAATGGTACTTTTATTAAAGCCAAAAATTGAAGTTACTTAATAAGATTGTTTGCATTTACTTCAAAGGAACTAATTAAATCTCAAATCAAATCAGAGAGAGATCCAACGTCAAAAATAACTAATATTTTTATAACAATATTATGGAACTAATAAAACTAAAAGAATTTTTAAGAATAAAAGGTCTCAGAGAGTACCTAGAGACAAAGGTAATTCAAGAATTAAAATTACTGAAATAATTAAAAATTTTGAAAAAGACTTTAATATCGAGTATCTTAAATGTTTCACGTTTATCCTCAAAAAACAGAAAATACCTGTCCTCGAATAATCATGATAATGATTGTCATGCTATAAAAATTATTAAGAATATAAATAAGTTTAAACTTAATGAAAAAGCAAAGAACTCATTTCTCATCAGATTGAATACGTACTTTTCTTTTTATGAGTAAACCCTTATAACAATATCAATTTTGCGAATATTTTTAATAAACATCTATTAACACTTTTCTAGTTAAAAACATTCATAAAAAAGCTTTCAAATATAACAAAAAAGGTGGGCTTATTTTTAATTACGACAATTGTTTAAGAATTCATCAATGAGCTTCACCAACACACAGTTACAAAACATTTTTAAAAAATAAAAGAAATTGTTTTAAGAGATATAATGTATAAAGGGCAATATAAGTTACACTCATGATATCTAATAGTAATAACATTATTATACAACACATTAAAGATATTTAAACAGTTTATTACAAAATCTGCTGTTTAAATAAAGATTACGATTGGAGACTTTCCAAGAAGTTTTCAAACGAACCGGAATTCGTTTTAGTATTTCGGGGATAATGATTCTAAGTCATTGAATAAAAGTTGTAGATTTTAAAATCAAATGACAATTCAAACTGAAAAGTATTAACATATTGACAATATTGAGAACATAATGCCCCTCATTTGTGTCCCAACAGTAAAAATCTGCAGAATCTGGTGGGTTTTTTACATGTTACCGTATCTGACTTCATAGTCCCTATAACCTACATTAGCTTTAAATGAAAAAACAGTTAACTATGTTTACCAATAAGCTCTTCGCTGAAACTATTTATGACGAAATACGCCTTGAAAAAAATTCTCATATTTTCCTTTCGATTTTTTTTTT